>BOPN01001385.1:65000-72500 GCA_017312705.2 Penaeus japonicus
AAATATAACAGGCTCTACATAAACTTGTTTACTATGAGAAATAAATAGATAGATAATAGTGATGATACTAAAAGTTTCATCATTAGATCACAATACCAGATTATCTCCGACGTATTTACCTAAGACTATATAGAGACTCTGTAATCTTTGTTTATACTCCATAACACGTAGGGACTGTGAAGAAATTCCCTCAAGAGGAGCCATGATAAGACAGCAACTGGAAAGTGCACAAATGTGAGCAAGAAAAAAAGAAAAGGAAAATGATATGTAATATGTAAATCATAAGAAATCATAATTAAGATTGAATGCCCTATAAAAAGGCAAAAAAGCCTAAGCATTCTTTCAAACTAGTGCTTGTTGACCCAGCTGGTGATTCATCAAATACAAAAGAAGTCAGCCGAAGCTTTACCTTTCCAGGCATACCGACAGGCCTAGTTGAGGGGGGGGGGGGGGTTAGTGGCCTTTCCAGAGCGCAGCACGAGGAGGTCAGAGCGTTCTCTCATTTGATCCTATTATGCGATATACCAATTCATTTTGAGAATCACTGTAGGTACCTTGGAAACATTTAACACTCAATGCAAATGGATTATTATAAGCATATATTTCCTTTTCTTAACGAATTACATATAATAAAATAATTACTCGGGTATTTATCAAGACAGCTTATTCCTACAGTATTTTGTAATATAAATAGGATACTAGAAGACTTCCTTAGAAAAAAAAAAAATTTCTGCGTGAATATTCAAAAGACAGAAATATACTTTTCCCATATTCTTCATTGTGAATCATATTAAATGTATAAAAGAAATCCCCGTTCACAAGGCTAATTTGTGTTGCACCTTTTAATTTCTATTTTTTGGTGTTCCGAAAAAAAATTATCCAACAGCTTCTGATGGTAATTCTCTTGATAACTTTTCATCCTATTACTGAGTTATCGCAGCTGCCCGCATTGTTCCCAAATACTGAAAAGTACAGCCGTATTCTAAGTCCCTAAGCGCGCTGTGTTCATGTCATGAACATACCGCGTTTGGTATTCTAGAATCGCGGGTTCGTTGCAAAAGCGTGGTAAAGTTGTGGAAAGTATTGGAACAATCGTGGAAATTCCGTGACAAGGGGGTAGGCTTGTCACGATAGTTACACGGATGAAAAAAAATTATATTTTTACTGTACTTTTTCTTACCAATACTTCATATGAGCATACTACGTTTGGAAAGTAATATCTATATTGGATATATTAGGCAACATTGTCCTAGACTTGGATTACAAACCCTTTTGGGAAAACATGGATTCTCTGCTGATTTTGAGTTTGGCGGACTTTTCGAAGGAGAGTGAAGTTGAATGAATGGTAAAAGTAGTCAGGAACGTGAAGTTAAAGTATATAATTTTATGAAATCTGTATACATTAAATTTATATGTATGATATATTAAAGATACACATATATTTACAGTATATACAGAGACAAAATAAGGAAGATTTATTCATAAACACATGATCCCTCTCATCCTGTTTGTTTTGATCGAGCGTAGAGTGAATTACCAACGGCGCGTTCGTGAACTGGTTTTTAATTCTTTAACTAGGAACAAGTACAACGACTGATTCATACTAAAATTGTACTATCTTTTGTTAGCATTTCTTATGATTGTAGTTTCTCTTAGGAATTTGTCGTTTGGACAATGTCATTCATCTGAAACATGGTAACTTTGGAACGGTTGGTAAACCTGAAGCAGCTGACACAAACGTGCCACGCTTTTGCATACTAGATACTGCATTCGTGACATGAACACGACATGGACATGACATGGCCACGACAGGCAGAAAACGTCCAAGAATACGGCTGGTAGTCTTGTGTCACCTCTGCAAAACATCAGTATATCACAATCTAACAATCTCGTCTGCTACTTCCCTTCCTCTTTCTCGATAGATTCTCATCACCGCCCAACCTCCCATTGGCGCTGCAACACCCCGAGAGATATAGCCTAACTTGTCTTGCAATTTGTAGCCATAGAAGCATTCCAACACCTATTCCCGCGCAAGCCTACATCAACGACATACCTTCCTGCTTTGTGAGTGAAATATATGACACGCGAGTCCCGGAACATTATCGTAGCTTGTATAAAAGACAACCGAAAAGGAGAAATGCAATATTGAATATATTGTTCAAAGTGCGAGGTTCTCTCTTAGGTATGGTTGGTAGCATTCTAAATTAACTAATGTTCTTATATTTGTGTGTGAGAGAGAGCGCGAGATTGTATTGTGTGTGATAAGAGTGTTAAAATAGAACTGAAAAAAATCACATGTTGATTGCATAGTAAAGAGCTTTATACAGTATATATATTAATATATGTATAAAACGAGCATACAAATGAATATAAGTTTAGAATTTCTGATACTGAATGCAACCAAGACGGTTATTGAGTCGGTAATATAAAGTATAGTATATACATCTTATTATAGCATAAATACAGCTCTATAAAATATATATAACATATCACATATTGCGTGAAAATAGCAATGTAAGTGATCGATGAAAGACGAAGTATATAAAGTACAAACAAAGAGGGATGGAAAGAATTAATTAAAACGGGGGGGGGGGGGGTAAAGGAGGAGTGGAAAAGAAACAGATAGAATGATAGAAAGGGTGATGAAGGAAAAGGGAGGAATCAAGAGAAAGAGGGAGTGGGGATATATATATATATATATATATATATATATATATATATATATATATATATATATATATATATATATATATATATATATATATATATATATATATATATATATATACATATATATGCATATATATATATATATGTGTGTGTGTGTGTGTGTGTGTGTATGTGAGAGAGAGAGGGAGGGAGGATAGACTGAGAGAGAGAGAGAGAGAGAGACTGTGAGAGGGGGAGGAGAGAGATTGAGAGGGGGGGACAAGAACAAGAGTGAAAGAGAGAGGGAAGGAGAAAGAGAGAGAGACAGCGCACGCGAGCAACAGTGAAAGAGAGAAAGAGGCGAGGGGGGGGGAGGGCGCCTTGGCATGGCACGGGCCGCCTCCTGGCACCGTCCCCGCACCGTCGCCTGGGCGGGGCGGCTTGAGAAGCATCAGTGGCGGAGTCGTAGTGCCGGTGGAGGGTCGTGGCATCAGGGTGCCATGCCCAAGAACGGCGCCTCCCGTGTCGCACTGGTCGTGGTGACTTGCGAAACAAGATCGTTCCCGGTCGTTCCCAAGGGCCAGGTCAGCCTTAGGTAGATGCGGGTGGCCTGACCTGACCTTAGTGATTTGGGTCCAAGACTCTTTGGTCAGCAGCAGGACCTCTTGCGCGAACTCTGATAATCTGAGAAGATTCTTCCCCTTTTGCCAAATTCTCTCTTTTGTTCATGGTTATCGGAGCCTACACTGGAGTACATAGACTCTGAACTGAAGGCTTGTGAAGAGCGAGATGTCTGTATAAAGCAAAGGTGCACGAGAGAACAAGGAGAGTTAAGCAGCAGGACTGAACTAAACAAAACGAGGTGTTTATTGGGGGCGTGAAACAGAAGAGAGAACTAAAAGAGACAGGTATAAAGAGAAAAAAAAATACATAAACGATAGAGAAATAAAAAATAATAATAAACAAAGAGAGAGAAAAACAAAATCGAGTTACACATGCATAATGAACATGTGATTCCAAAACCCCTCGACTGTCTGCCCATTCCCTTGCGCAGTCCTCAAAGATATAAGTGTTGAACTAAGAACCAGTAACCGAGTTTTGTGAATACGTTCTAGCTGGTGTCTCTGTCTGTAAGCGAGCGACCGCCACTTCGAAGTCTACATCGACGAGGAACCTAAACTAAGATTTCTCGAACTTGAAGGGGTCTTACTTTAAGCGACCGCTTGCATCTGCAGTTTCATCCGTGAGTATGATTATTGATTCTTCTTTCTTTTTTTTTTACATTTTTCTCTTGTTTGTTTTCCTCTTATTTAAGAGAGAATGTTTTTTTTTTATGATGGACGGGGAGGCGTGTGGAAGTGTATAAAGGGATGTATCCATACAGATAATATCCATATACGTACGTAGACATGCTTAGACAAAGATATACTTGCATACCTATAATAGAATATATCATATTGAATTTATATTACACATCATTACACATCAATGCAATGAAAATGTTTATATATTTTTACTTTGAACTATACCAGTATATCCAAATTAAATAAACACTGTTACGCTTCAATATTTTTCTGATTTTCATTACGGTTTCCGTAGTTGCTAAACCTATTGTATTTTTTTCACTTTATTTCTTGTCACTGATAAGTACATTGTATTCATTGTCGTTTATATTTTATTTATTGAAGTTCATTTATGTGTTTTTGCTTAATCCTCGACACTTTATTTTCTTTCGTTATTATTACCTCTGCTAATTTTCCTGATACAATATATCCATTATTGCTATCATCATTATTTCCATGTTTATTGTTATGATGTCATTATCATAATTATCATGAACCGCAATTTAAGCAGCTTGTTATTATTAGCATTTCTGGCATTTCCGATGAGCTTTGCAATATTGCTGTATATATATATTTTTTTTTTTCTTTTTTATTATTATTATCATTATTCGAATTAACTTCAAAAATTATATGTTTATTGTCATATTGTATTATTATATTGAAAGCTACTAGATACGTTTTGTGTATAGTGGGGTTGTCTGGTATATATGCATATATCTATATCAACATCAATATATATCAATATATATATATATGTGTGTGTGTGTGTGTGTGTGTGTGTGTGTGTGTGTGTGTGTGTGTGTGTGTGTATTTATATATATATATGTATATATATATATATATATATATATATATATATATATATATATATATATATATATATATATATATATATATATATATATATATATATATTATATATATATATACATATATATACATATATATATATATATATATATATATATATATATATATATATATATATATATATATATATATATATATATTAATAACACTGCCACTAAAAGAAAGGAAAAACTGCGATTTAGTTTCAAAATTTTCTTATGAAGAGGAACTTCTTCATGAAAAAGTTTAATTCTGTTTTGTGCACGTTACTGTGTTTGTGTTTTGTGATTCATATATATATATATATATATATATATATATATATATATATATATATATATATATATATATATATATATATATATGTATGTATATATATATAAATATAAATATATATATATATATATATATATATATATATATATATATATATATATTATGTATATATATATATATGTGTGTGTGTGTGTGTGTGTGTGTGTGTGTGTGTGTGTGTGTGTGTGTGTGTGTGTGTGTGTGTGTGTGTATGTAATGCCAATTTTATAGGTGCTCATTCCCTTATCTTTGTCAATAAATATCTCACACTATTAAGTATTTCGTTTTCGACAAATAAATAAAAAAAGCAGCAATCACGTACTTATGTTTAAGAAGTTAAAACTACTTTGTACTTACCGAATACCGCTGGTGAGAAGTCGCACAACAGTTTCCACAAAGGGTCAGGTGTGAGATGCTTTCTTGGGTCGGAGCAACTCTTGTCCTTGTCTCTTGTCCCCTCATCCTCTCTCCCTTTCACCCACCCATCATCCCATCATCCTCTCTCCCTTTCACCCACCCATCATCCCCCCATCCTCTCTCCCTTTCACCCACCCACCCACCATCCCCCATCCCCCTCATCCTCTCTCCCTTTCACCCACCCATCATCCCCCTCATCCCCTCCCTTTCACCCACCCATCATCCCCCTCATCCTCTCTCCCTTTCACCCACCCACCATCCCCTCATCCTCTCTCCCTTTCACCCACCCACCATCCCCTCATCCTCTCTCCCTTTCACCCACCCATCATCCCCTCATCCTCTCTCCCTTTCACCCACCCATCATCCCCTCATCCTCTCTCCCTTTCACCCACCCACCATCCCCCCATCCTCTCTCCCTTTCACCCACCCACCCACCACCCCCCATCCCCCTCATCCTCTCTCCCTTTCACCCACCCATCATCCCCTCATCCTCTCTCCCTTTCACCCACCCACCCACCATCCCCCATTCCCCCCTATCCCTCCCTTTCACCCACCCATCATCCCCTCATCCTCTCTCCCTTTCACCCACCCATCATCCCCTCATCCTCTCTCCCTTTCACCCACCCACCCACCACCCCCCATCCCCCTCATCCTCTCTCCCTTTCACCCACCCATCATCCCCTCATCCTCTCTCCCTTTCACCCACCCATCATCCCCTCATCCTCTCTCCCTTTCACCCACCCACCATCCCCCATCCTCTCCTTTTCACCCACCCATCATCCCCTCATCCTCTCTCCCTTTCACCCACCCATCATCCCCCTCATCCTTCTCTCCTTTCACCCACCCACCCACCATCCCCCATCCCCCTCATCCCTCCTTTCACCCACCCACCATCCCCTCATCCTCTCTCCCTTTCACCCACCCATCATCCCCCCATCCTCTCTCCCTTTCACCCACCCACCCACCACCCCCCATCCCCCTCATCCTCTCTCCCTTTCACCCACCCACCCACCACCCCCCATCCCCCTCATCCTCTCTCCCTTTCACCCACCCATCATCCCCTCATCCTCTCTCCCTTTCACCCACCCACCCACCACCCCCCATCCCCCTCATCCTCTCTCCCCCACCCACCATCCCCTCATCCTCTCTCCCTTTCACCCACCCACCCACCACCCCCCATCCCCCTCATCCTCTCTCCCTTTCACCCACCCACCATCCCCTCATCCTCTCTCCCTTTCACCCACCCACCCACCACCCCCCATCCCCCTCATCCTCTCTCCCTTTCACCCACCCACCCACCACCCCCCATCCCCCTCATCCTCTCTCCCTTTCACCCACCCACCCACCACCCCCCATCCCCCTCATCCTCTCTCCCTTTCACCCACCCATCATCCCCTCATCCTTCTCTCCTCACCCACCCACCCACCATCCCCCATCCCCCTCATCCTTTCTCCCTTTCACCCACCCACCCACCACCCCCCATCCCCCTCATCCTCTCTCTCTCCCTTTTCACCCACCCACCATCCCCTCATCCTCTCTCCCTTTCACCCACCCACCCACCACCCCCCATCCCCCTCATCCTCTCTCCCTTTCACCCACCCATCATCCCCTCATCCTCTCTCCCTTTCACCCACCCACCCACCACCCCCCATCCCCCTCATCCTCTCTCCCTTTCACCCACCCACCCACCACCCCCCATCCCCCTCATCCTCTCTCCCTTTCACCCACCCACCCACCACCCCCCATCCCCCTCATCCTCTCTCCCTTTCACCCACCCATCATCCCCTCATCCTCTCTCCCTTTCACCCACCCACCCACCACCCCCCATCCCCCTCATCCTCTCTCCCTTTCACCCACCCACCATCCCCTCATCCTCTCTCCCTTTCACCCACCCACCCACCACCCCCCATCCCCCTCATCCTCTCTC
>BOPN01001385.1:92500-97500 GCA_017312705.2 Penaeus japonicus
GTAGGTGAAGTGAGGGGAAATAAGGAGAGGGAGGGGGGGTAGGTGGAGTGAGGGGAAATGAGGAGAGGGAGGGGGGTAGGTGGAGTGAGGGGAAAGGAGGAGAGGGCGGGGGGGGGAGGTGGAGTGAGGGGAAAGGAGGAGAGGGGCGGGGGGGTAGGTGGAGTGAGGGGAAAGGAGGAGAGGGGGGTAGGTGGAGTGAGGGGAAAGGAGGAGAGGTAGGAAGGGGAAAGGAGGGGAGGTAGGGAGGAGGAGGGGGAGGGGGAGGGAAGGAATGGGTAGGTGGGGTAGCGGGGGGATGTATGTAGGGAGGGGAGGTGGAGGGGAAAGGAGGGGAAGTAGGCATGGGGTCGGAGGTAAGGGGAAGGAGGGGAGAGGAGAAGAGGAAAAGGAATGGTAGGGAGTAGGGAGGGGGAGTTGGGGAGGGGGAAGGGAGATGGGAGGGGAGGGAATGGGGGATGCAATTTGAGGAATCTGTAGGTGAGAAGGTTTTAGAATTGGTCTGAGGGAGGGGGGGGAGAGGAGAGGGGAGGGGGACGGGGGAGGAGTGTTAAGGGAACAGAATGTCGTTTATCTCCCTCGGCCTTTGTGTGTGTGTGTGTGTATGTGTGTGTGTGTGTGTGCGTGTGTGCGTGTGTGCGTGAGTACATGTCGGTATCTATGTGTATATGAGTGAAGGTATTTGTATGGATATATATATTTGCACATACACATATATGCATGTGAAATCGACGTATAGGCAGATGAATAAGCATGTAAGTATTGCTATTATTATACATTTTGTTATCACCACTACTATCATTCTTATCATTATGATGATGATGATAATGATGATGATGAGGATAATGATGATTATAATAATGATATTAAAGTCACCCGTGTACCGCTTCTTCGCTTCTCGTTAATTCTGATAAAAAACGTCATTAACAAACAAGATAATAACATCGCGGTAACTCTGTCCGGGAGGTTTTTAAGGTTGTAAATACAATGATATTGTAATAGGAAACATATCATATTATCATCTCATGAATTAGCACTAATCCATAAGCAATTCCCTAAGTCTTTAAGGTAACACATATTAGAAATATGTGTATTATATAACGAAAATCACATTGTGAACTCCTGTGCACAGATGTACATGCACACACACCACCAAACAACCATCACACACACAGACATACACATACAGACACCTCTCTTTCCCTAAACACAAACAATACCTCCCTACACACACACACAAACAGCCCTTCGCCACAAACAACAAAATAAGACACACAGATACATACATTTCCTACACACACAGATAACACCCCCTCACCCTATATAACACCCTACGTACACACACAAACAACTTCATTTCCTTTAAACACAAGCAACAACCTTCCTACACATACACATAAACAATCCCTTCTCCCCTAAACACAAACAACATCTTCCTTTCCCCTACACTCAAACAACCTTCCTACACACACACACACACACACACACACACACACACAGACAAACACACACGCACACACACACACACACACACACACACATACTCACAACCTTTCCCCCCATACACACCCTTCTCATAAACACAAACAACCCCCTCCTACACACACACACACACACACACATACAATCCAGGAGAATCTCGAAACTATTTTCTCGCCTTTAATATATGAATAATTATATATACATATATCTATCTAACAGATTCTCTCTCGCCCATTCTTTCTCCCTCCCTCCCCCTCTCATCCATTTATATAATCATTTATCAGCCTCTCAGACTCATAAAAAGGCACGCACGCTCTCCCCATCCGTCTGCATTCACGTGTCTCGTTCACGTGGTCTTCCGGTAACACGCGCGACGCAGTTGGTATGAAAACGGAAAGGAGGAGATGGGGGGGGGGGGGGTAAGGAAGGGGGACGGGGGAGAGGCGGGTAAGGGAGGGGGGAGGGAGGGGGGACGAGGAGTAAGGGAGGGGGGAGGGAGGGGGGTGTGAAGTAAAGGAAGATTTTTGCGTGTAGAGGGAAGGGGATGGGGAGGGGCGGAAGGGAGTGGAGGGAAGAGCGAGGAGGAGAAGGGGGAGGGGGAAGAAAAGGAGGGGAGGAAGGGGAAGAGGGAGGAGGGGGGAGAGGAGAATGAGCAGGGAGGAGGAAGGGGGTAGGGAGGGAGAGAAGAGTAAGAAAGAAAAAAGAGGAGGGGAGTAGAGGAGAGAGAGGAGCACAGAGGGAGATGGGGAGTGGGGGGGGGAGGGAGTTTTAGCAAAAGGAGGGATGGGAGAGGATGGGAAAGTGTATGTGACTGCGTGAGGGGGCAGGCAGGTGCCACTGATGGGGTAAAATGATGTAGTCTGGCACACCGGGAAATGTATGGTACTGAGGCATGACTCTATACATAGAGATGGGCGTGTGGAAGGAATTTCCTCTGGGATTTGAGCTGCTGTGTGTTCAAGGGGAGACGGGGGAGGGGTTGTGTGTGGGTGTGTGTGTACGTGTGTGTGTTGGTGTGTGTCTGTGTGTGTTGTGTGTATGTTTGTGTGTGTATGTGTTGGTGTTTGTGTCTGTCTGTGTTCTGTGTGTGTTTGTGTTTGTGTGTGTTGTGTGTATGTGTGTGTTGGGGTTTGTGTCTGTGTGTGTGTGTGTGTGTGCGTATGTGTATGTGTGTGTGTTTGTATTTGTGTTTGTTTGTGTGTGTGTATGAGAGGGGAGGAATTGTTTGTATGTACATAGAATGATGTTTTTTGTATGGAGTTAGGAGAGGGTTGTTTGTGAGTCAGTTGAAAGGACTTATGTATGGAGGGGAAGCGTTGTTTGTTGGAAGAAAGGCTGGTCTGCTGTTGGTGTGTGTGTGTGTGTGTGTGTAGAAAGGTGCTGTTCGTGGGCGAGAAGGGCTGATTTTGTATTGGTGGGAAGGGTTATTTGTATTTGTATCATTCTCTCTCTCTCTCTCTTCCTCTCTTCATCTCAATCTATCTCTCTTGGCCTCTCTCTCTCTCTCTCTCTCTCTCTCTCTCTATCTATCTATCTCTCTCTCTCTCTCTATCATCCATTTGTATGCACATACACGATTCTATCTGCCTGTAACACAGAGATTCTATTTACCAACCTAGAATATGTCTCTCCAGAATCGGGCAATCTATCTAGAGTCTATTTGCATATTTAAGAATTTCTCCGTGAATGGAGTTCCCAAAAAGGTATATCTGATTAGAAAAAGATGTGGATGATCTGTTAACTGAGGAGAGAGAGATGAGACTTATATAGGCAAACACGTTTCTAAATAAAGTGGAATCTTACTACTCTACCAATGTAAACATGGGCAGGAGAGAGAGAGAGAGAGAGAGAGAGAGAGAGAGAGAGAGAGAGAGAGAGAGAGAGAGAGAGAGAGAGAGAGAGAGAGAGAGAGAGCGGAGGGGGAGAGAGAGAGAGAGAGAGAGAGAGAGAGAGAGAGAGAGAGAGAGAGAGAGAGAGAGAGAGAGAGAGAGAGAGAGAGGGAGAGAGAGAGAGAAAGAGAGAGAGAAGAGAATAAGAGAGAGAGAGGGAGAGAGGGTGGGGGAAAGAATGGGAGAGAGAGTGAGAGAGAGAGGAGGGAGGTAGAAAGGGTAGGAGGGAAGGAGGGAGAGACAGGGAGGGAAGTAGAAGGAGAAGAGAAAGAGCGAGAGAGAGAGAGAGAGGGAAGGAAGGAGGAAGAGAGGAGAGAGAGGGGGGGGTGAGAAAGAAAGAGAAAAAAATATATAGATATGATAGAAAGAGAGGAGAGATAGAATAACAAGAAGAAAGTCAAAAAACATTTTTTTTAATGAAAAGTAAAATCTAGAATAAAAGCTCAACAAACCGAAACCAAAACCCATTCAAAAATACAAAGGTAAGATGATAGGCAGCACGCCCATTCATCTCTGTCTTTGTGAAGCCAAGAACGATATGTTATGAACAAGAAAGAGAAGCGTTCAACACCTCAAAGTGTTCCTAAAAACGTACAGGGGGAAAAAAATCTTACTAACGAACCAAGATAAACATATGAAGGAGACACGGGGGCATGGGGGGGAGTGAACCGAGGGAGAGATGGAGGGGAAAGGGAGAGGGGAGAGAGTGAGGGAGAGTGAGGAAGAAAGAAAAGAAAGAGATAGAGAGAGACAAACTGGGGGATGAACTAAGGGAGAGATGGAGGGGTGAGGGGGAGGGGGAGAGTGAGGAAGATGGAGGGAGAGTGAGAAAGAAAAGAGATAGATAGATAGAGTGAGATTGATTTGATTTGATATAGTTTATTTGCAGAACAATTTACATGCCCAGCAAAAAGCCAGGGTAAGATGTCAAGCATTTATCTACATTGGCTAAGCTTCTATTGCGTAAAGGGCTTAGTCAAGCACAAATCTTACATACCTGAGGGGCTGCATTATACTGGTTAACATATTTACATGTTTTACCTAGTCGGTAAAAAACCTTTTATGTCACTGATCATGTCAAAGACAAGACCAGTGTCTATAATAAGATTAATATAATCTACAAGTGATGTTCTTTGTACAGTGCTGTTCGATCGATAGGATGCAGTTTCCGTACAGCAAAGCAAGTAGTGGTTGAGACTATGTGATTTAGCTTTTTTGCACAATTTACAGTGGTGATATGTGACTGGTTTTGCATCCAAAACTGCATCCTGCACATATTGTATAGTATAGTGATAGCCTATGCGTAGCCTGGTTAGTATAACTTGTTGCCTCCGTGACAGACCTTTATAAATTTCATAGGGCTTGTCCATGTATGATGTCCCGGCAATACTTTCATAATGCCAGATAGTGCCATGTCCATTCTTTTTCATATTAGAGAGAGAGGGAGATGAAGTTAGAATGGAAGGAGAGCAGGAGAGAGGGAGAAAGGCAAGGGCAAGAGGAGAGAGAACCGAGAGAGAGAGAGAGAGTGAGAAAATAGAAGCGAGGGAGGGAGAACAAGAAAGTGGGAGAAAGAGGCAACAGAGGAGAAAGAAGAAGGGAGGAGGGTAAAAAAAGATGGAGGAAAAGATA
>BOPN01001385.1:100000-105000 GCA_017312705.2 Penaeus japonicus
GGGAGAAACAGAGAGAAAGCGAAAGAGAGAGAGAGGGTGGAGACAGAGAGAGAAAGAGAGAGAGGGGGAGGAGAAACAGAGAGTGAGATCGAAAGAGAGAGAGAGGGTGGAGAAAGAGAGAGAGCGAGAGTAAGAGAAAGAGGGGGGGGGGGAGAAACAGAGAGAGAAATCGAAAGAGAGAGAGCGAGAGTAAGAGAAAGAGAGGGGGGAGAAACAGAGAGAGAAATCGAAAGAGAGAGAGAGCGAGAGTAAGAGAGAGAGGGCAAGAGATTTTTAAAAATCCGTATCATTAGTATTGAAATCATTGTCATTATCATCATAAGCATTATTACTGTTGCTACTAAATCATAACTCTATCAGTATAATACTTATCACAGTTATCATTATCACTGTAAACAAAACAACAAAGGGAAAAAGAAAGAAAACACAAGAAAATGCCGAGGACCTTGTCTTGAGGAAACAACAGAGCGAAAAGGCCGATCAATTCATGTGTTTACCTGTTGTTTTCCTTTCTTTGTTTTGTTTATAATTTGTTCAGCAATATCATTGTTATTATTGATAGTATCATCATTGTCATCATTATTATCATTATTATTACTGATATCATTATCATTATTACTATTATTATTAATATCCTCGGTATCATCATGATTATTGTTGATTTCTGTTGATTGATTATGACTTCTGTCGACATTGATATCAATATAATCACTATCATAAATACCATCCACGATTTCATCATCATTGCAATTATTACTACAGTTGTTATCATGATCTTTTTTTTTGTATCAATCATCAATATCACAAAGAAATTTCTAATTCAATTCTTATAACATCTTAAAAGTCTCCTACAAGCACACACAGATGCACTCGCACCTTTAATATTGCACATACACAAACACACACGCATGTTGCATATAAACATGCAACGGCATCTTGTGTGCTCTGTCAGAGTTCACTACGACAAATAAAGAGAAACGCATGAATAATAAGAAATAATTCCACAATGCAAGGTATGCAATTGACGCTTCGATATCACGTCATCAAAATTGCGTAATTCTGATATAAACGTGATATCAAAGCATCAATTAAATACCTCACATTGTGGAAATAAAACCAAACGGTTTATCACGTGTGTGGAAATAAAGCCAAAACCTTTTGTGTTCATGTGTTCTACTTCCACGAGTCTTGACTTCATTGCGCTCATTCGCAGTCTGGTCTTGTGGTTCTCTGCATTTGGATTGGCGAGGAAGTGCTGGTGTTGTGTGTACGTGTGGTTGGCTTGGAGATTATGTGTATGTGTCGTTGTGGTATGAGGTGTATAGAGGTGTACGCGGAGAGAGGTGTATTTTCATAAATGTATGCTGATAAATTATGTATATATATATATATATATATATATATATATATATATATATATATATATGTGTGTGTGTGTGTGTGTGTGTGTGTGTGTGTGTGTGTGTGTGTGTGCGTGTGTGTGTGTGTCTATTTACATCCAAGCACGAGATCCCACCTGCGTGCACCACATAACGAAACAGCTCCGAACGGGACGAGGCATTCGATCAGAAGTTATACATTTCCGTTTGTTCAGACCTTGTGCTTTAGTCTTCTCCTCCTCTCTTCTCCTCTCCTTCTTTGTCTCTTTCTCTCTCTCTCTCTTTCTTTATCTATCTATCTATCTATCTATCTGTATGTCTATATTCCCTCCTCTCTTCTCTGGCTGTCTCTATCTTCCAGAGAGAGAGAGAGAGAGAGAGAGAGAGAGAGAGAGAGAGAGAGAGAGAGAGAGAGAGAGAGAGAGAGAGAGAGAGAGAGAGAGAGAGAGAGAGAGAGAGAGGGAGGAGGGAGAGAGGAAGAAAGAGAGAGAGAGAGGGGAGGAGAGTAAGTGAGAGAGAGAGGGGGAGAGGGGGGGAGGAAGAGAGTAAGAGAGAGAGAGAGAGGGGGGGGGGAGAGTGAGTGAGAGAGATAAGGGGGAGAGGGGGGGAGTAAGAGAGTAAGAGTAAAAGAGAGAGGGAGAGAGAGAGAGAGACAGAGAGAGAGAGAGAGAGAGAGAGAGAGAGACCCCAACCGACCTTGAGCACATTGTAAGACACTTAAGCAAAACGAAAATAGGTAACTCTCTCCCCATATTTCTCAGCCTATGTCACCAAACCGAGTGGCGCCCAAAAACTGGATTCATGGCGAGTGAGTTTATATAGAGTGAATCATCTTATTTATGGCGCGTCATTGGGATCTTTGCCGTGTATGGAGATTAGCTGACTCAATCAGCTGATTCCGCCACTACGAGTCGACGTGACGGAGGGGAGGGAGTAGGAGAGACGCGGAGAACAAGGCGTGGAGTGGAGGACGGAGGCGGGAGAGAGGGAGGGAGGGAGGGAGGACTTGAATGAGAAAGGGAGGGAGAGAGACGAACAAGATGTGGAGGATGGAAGAGAGAGAGAGAGAGGGAGGGAGGGAGGACCAGAAAGAGGAATAGAGAGAAACAGAGAGAGGGCGAATAGAGAGGAGACTGGAGTGTGAGGGAGAAAGAGAGAAAGTGAGAATGAAGCAGGGATAGAGAGAAATAGAAGAAATATGAACAAAGGAGAGAAACATATACAAAGAGAGAGAGATGGGGGGAGAGAGGGGAGACAGACAGGCCAAGCGAAGACAGACAAAAGATAGAAATAATAAAAAAAAGAATTGAGAAAGAAATAGATCTGACGCCAAGTTGAGTGTAGTGACGTCAGACTGACATCATAATGGTAAGAACTTAATGTGAATTTGATAAGGACATCAGCTTCTCTCATCGCTGGCCAAATGCGACCTGACATGTGGAATCTAATTCTCTCTGAGGGTTCAGTGTTAAGAAATGACTGGTAGAGATGATGGGGATTATAATGATATTGATGATGGTCACTGATTATTGCAATCATGTTGTTTGTATCTTATTGTCATCATCATAATTATTATTGCTTTTACTGTCATCGTCGTTATATTTATGATTATGGTCCTTACTAATTTTATTATCATTATTATTATCATTGTATTATTCATCATTATTATTATTATTATTGCTATTGTTGTTATCATTATTATTATAATTATCATTACTTTTGTCACTATCATTATCATTACCCCTGTCATCATCATCCTCATAATCATCATTATGATCAATATTATCTTAATTGTTATCGTGATGATGATATCAATCGTGGCGACAATAAGTAATAATAATGAAAATTTAAAAATCGATAAAACAACACCCAATCAAAACAAAAAAAAAAAACAAAAGAAAATCGAACGCACTTGCCAAAGCCGATCGAATACCTTATGATTGAGGTTCGATGTCTCCTCTCGGTCGATGTTCGATAATCCAATACTTTTCTTGAAGTTATTTTCCCGCCAGATTACTCACGTGGTCAGGGCGGGGTCTCGGTGGCGCATTCTTGGCCTCGAGGATATGTGCGTGTTTGTTTGTTTGTATGTGTGTGTATGTGTGTGTGTGCGTGTTTGTGTGTGTGTTTGTGTGTGTGTGTGCCTGAGTGAGTAAGAACTGGTTTGCGTGTGCCTGTGTGTGTATGTGTTTGTGAAAGAGAGAAACAGACAGACAAACAGGCTGACAGAGAAAAATATAAACATGCACAGAGAGACAAAGAGAGAAAAACACAGAGAGACAAAGATAGAGACAGGCACAGAGAGACAAAGATAGAGACAGGAACAGAGAAAAAAGGAGAAAGACAGGCACAGAGAAACAAGGAGAGAGAAAGACAGACACAGAGAAACAAGGAGAGAGAAAGACAGGCACAGAGAAACAAGGAGAGAGAAAGACAGGCACAGAGAAACAAGGAGAGAGAAAGACAGGCACAGAGAAACAAGGAGAGAGAAAGACAGACACAGAGAAACAAGGAGAGAGAAAGACAGACACAGAGAAACAAGGAGAGAGAAAGACAGACACAGAGAAACAAGGAGAGAGAAAGACAGACACAGAGAAACAAGGAGAGAGAAAGACAGACACAGAGAAACAAGGAGAGAGAGAAAGACAGACACAGAGAAACAAGGAGAGAGAAAGAAAGGCAGAAAAAAACTGCGTATGTACCTGTGTTTATGCAGAATGTGCGTACTATAAGTATGTTTATAGACAACGGACGTGTATGTTTGTGTACGTGCAAGAGTGTACATGGGAGTGTGTTTGTGTGTGTTTGTACCCTTCCTGCTCCACCTTTTGGCAGCGGAAAACGAAAGAAACTTCTCTGGCGTTGCGCTTTGCTCTCCTCTTTCGTTTTCTTCTTTTCGCTTTCTCTTCTTCGCATTTCTTTTGTTGATTTTATTATTGATGTTATGATAATTGTGTTGTTGTTACTATTATCAAGATTATCATTATTATTATCTTTATTATTATTATCATGATTATTATTATTATTATCATTATTTTTATCATCATTACTATTGTTAATATTATTATCATGATCATTATCTTTGTTGATATTATCATCTTCATCGTTATCACCATTATGTCTATTATCATTATCATTGTTGTTGTTATTATTATCATTATTATTATTACTGGTACTATGATCATCATTATTATTTCATCATATCATTATTATCATATTCATATATTCCTGATGATTGTTATTCTTGTCATCATCATTATCATAGTTATCATTGTCATTGTCAATATCATTATTAGCATTTTTTTTTTTTTTTTTTTTTTTTTTGGTTGCTTTGTGTCATTATCATCGTTACTATCATGATCATTGTTATTATTGTTAGTATCATTATCATCATTCATATTATAATCATCATTATGATTATTAATATTATCATCACTGTTATGGTTGTTAACTTTATTTTATTCTTTTATCATCATTATCATTATTGCTATCATTATTATCATCACTGGTACATTTATTAATTCTGATAATTTTAATTATTGTTTTTTATTGTTATTATCATCATTATATATTATCATCATCAGTGTTATTACTCGCATTGGCATCATCATCATTATTATC
>BOPN01001385.1:120000-122500 GCA_017312705.2 Penaeus japonicus
TGTCTGCTCAGTTCTCTTAACTTTCTTTTCATTCTTTCTTGTATTTTTTATTCATCTATTCATCTGTGCTCTTTCTTTTTCCCTTTTACAGTATTTATTGTTTTCTTTTAAGCATTTCCTATTTTCTCATTCGTCATATTTCAATTTTGCATTATGTGCTCTCCTTTTCTTTCGTCTTTTTTATGTTTTCTCATCATCTTTCTTGTTTCATATTCTTATGGCTCTTTCTCATTATGTTTGTTTAAAACCAAGTGCGTGTGTATATCTCATGTTATACCGTGAACATGAGATAGAAGAGAAAGAGAAATATGGGTGAAAGAGAAGAAGAGAGAAAGAGAGAGGGGAGGGAGAGAGAGAGAGAGCGGGGGGTGAAAGAGAGAGAGAGAGAGACGGAGAAAAAGAGAGATGCAAAGATGAAAAGGGAAAGAGATAATAAGAGAGATGGTGGACCCCTTTATATCCCCCCCCCCCCCCCCCGCTAATCTCCCCTGCCTCGACTCTCCTTTTTCCTCCACGCTTTCTCCCCATCTTCCTCCCATCTGTTCCTCCTTCTCGCCCCTCCATTCCCTTCTTGCTTCCTTCTTTCCTTTCCTTCCTATTCCCTCTCTGTCTCTGTCTCCCTTCCCTTTTCTCTCATCCCTTTTATTCCCGTCCCTTACGCCGTCTTCCCTTCCCCCCCCATCGACCCCCCACCCATCCACCTTTGTCCTTACCCCTCCCAACCACCTTCCCCTTCCTCTACACCACCCACCCACCCACCCATCCCTTCCGCCACCCTCCCACCCACCCACCCACACAACCTCCACCTTTCCCTATTCATTCCTTGCATCCCCCTCCCATCCCCCTCCCTCTCCTCCACCCTCCCACCCCCGTCCCACCACCTCCCTTACCTCCACCCCCCTCCCTCTCCTCCACTCTCCCACCCCCCTCCCTCTCCTCCACCCTCCCACCCCCGTCCCACCACCTCCCTTACCTCCACTCTCCCACTCTCCCACCCCCCTCCCACCACCTCCCTTACCTCCACCCCCCTCCCTCTCCAGGCACCCAACCCTTCCCTACCTCTCTCCCTTCCCTCCCTCCCCTCTCTCCCTCCCCTCCTCAAGACCCGACCGGAAGTCAGGGATTATCCTCATTATAAATAAAATGAGAAGCACCGCCTCTTCATCCCCCAGCAAGAGGAGGAACAAGAGGAGGAGGGAGGGGGATAAGGGGAAGAGGGGGAGAGGTGGAATGTTAACCCCTCACCCCTTTTTTTTCACTTTTTTTTGTGTAAGTTGTAGCGCCGAGGAAGTGTGACTGGGGAGCTATTCTTAGAGGGAGGTAAGCGGGAGACGAGGGGGGGCAGGGGGGAGGAGGGGGGAAGGCGGGAGAGAAAGAGTGGATGCCTCGTTGCTCTCCTCTGTGTCTGTCTCTCTCTTTCTCTCTTTCTCTTTCTCTCTTCTCTTCTCTTCTCTTTATTTTTTTCTCTGCCCCCTCCCCCCTCTTCTCTCTCTCTCTCTCTTTTTCTCTCTCTCTCTCTCTCTTTCTCTCTCTCTTTCTCTATGTCTCTCTCTATATATCTATCTTTTCTTTTCTTTTCTTTATATTTTACTCTTGTTTTTTTTCTTCTTCTTCTTCTTCTTTAGTTACGCTCTTTGCTTGCACTATGATATTATTTTTGTAATTATTATCATCATTTTTCTTTTAGTATCATCATCATTAATACTATTATTATCATTATTATCATTGTTATTATTACTGTTATTTTTGTTATTAATATGATTATTGCTATTATCATCTTTTTCATCTTGGTTCTTTGTGTTGACAGTCTGTTCATTATCATCATCATCATCACCATCATCAGCAGCAGCACCATCACCATCATCATCACCATCACATCACCATCATCATTACCATCACTATCATCGCCACCATCATCATCATTAACATCAACATCATCATCACCATCACATCACTATCATCATCACCATCACATCACCATCATCATCATCATTATTGTCATCACTAAATATCCTATTCTTAATTCTTATTTTGCAATCATAGATATTTGCTCCGAAAAGTTGAACTCCACAGCCCCCCCTGAAATATAGCATTCCATTGTCGTTTATCATGAGGTATGTTGGAGGGTCCCACTTGGTATGCTCTTGGTTCTTTATGTTGACAGTCTGCTCATTAAAAGTAGCCAGACCTCACTCTCCTACTGTCTACGCCATGCAGTTCGGTTTGGGTTTCATGCATGGCTGCATGATAATCGTTGCGTTTTGAGTTATTGTATTCGGGTCTTAAATTCAGTAAAATCATGCAGGTTAAGGTTATTGTATTTGACTTTTATAATGGCCATGTAGATTAGGCTTTGAAAAATGCAGGTTGGATAAGATTAATTTGGGTCTTAATCATATAGATAAGTTATATCTAGGTCTTAGAAAATCGTGTTGGTTAAGCCATAGCAACTAAGTATTAGATAGGAAAATCATGAAAATATATACAGATTAAGTCAAAG
>BOPN01001385.1:127500-135000 GCA_017312705.2 Penaeus japonicus
AAAAAGGTTGAAGAGATATCAAAGGAAGATATAATCAGTAGAAGGACATATTAAAAACCGAGAGATAAAAATATAGAACCAACGAAAAAAAAAAAAAAAATGAAGACCAAAAAGATCAAGAAAGAGATAGAAAGGTAAATAACATATAATGAAAATCAAAAGATAAACAAGAAAGATAGAAAAAGCAAGTGAATGATAAAGAATATCAAAATAGGCAATACCTAAAGGAAAAAATGGAGAAAAAAAAGAAAGCAAGAGAAAAAATAAAAGAAATCATAATACAAAAATAACAATAACAATGATAATGATAATAATATAGTTTCAAACTGAAAAAAGTCCGATCAGAGAGAGAGAGAGAGAGAGAGGGAGAAAAATGACCTCCCCAAAAGCGCTTTGTGATTTGCATCAAGAATGTGTTTGAATCTTTGCCACAATCTGCATTCTTTCGGGCTTTCACGTAACAGTGTTATTTGCGTCCTCGATTGGGTCGGGGGTGAGGGGAGGGGGAGGAGGAGGGGGAGAATGAGAAGGGAATGTGGGATTGGGGGAAATGAGAGGGGGGTGACTATTGTGGGGAGAGAGGTGGAGGGGAGAGATGTGGGAGAGAGGGAGATGAGGAGGAAAGAGTAGACCAGTGATTCCCAACCGGGGTTCCGCGAGAAACCGTAAAATAATTATGTGCTATTACAATATGACAGTGATCTTAATTCATAATTCGTAACTCCTACTCAACAACACGTCACAAACAGTCTCCAGACACCAACATACTCGTACGTGTCAGTCAGTACAATGTATATACTAGTAATGAGAGCAAATGCTATGCATAGAATTAATACTATATATAGGGGTTCCTTGGAATATGAAAAAATATTACAGGGGTTCCTCCAAGGTGTAAAGGTTGGGAATCACTGGAGTAGACAGTAGGTGTGAGGAGGAAGAAAGGAAGGAAGGAAGAGAAGTTGTGTGTGAGAAGGGTGAGGGAGGAGAAGAGAGGAGGGCAGAAGAGAGAGTGAGAAAAAAAGGTCAAGGCAGAACAGCCAGAAATATACACCGCATACAAAGGAGTAGGCGAAATACCGGAACCTACCAACAGGACTACTCCGATAACATGGTAGCCCAGGTCGGGGAGTATCAAAATATCCATGACTTTAGGTGAAAGGTTTCCTGTTAGTTTTAGCTACTCGTAAATCAGGCCGAAAGTCCTCCGCCATTCAGTATCGACAGCCCTAACCTAACTTCGTTCCTCGGGTTCTTGCGACACACTCTCCCCGCGAGACACGATCCCCGTTCTTTGTCGAGTTCGATTCTTATAGGATCTTATTTACCTTCAAATCCTATTGCTTCATCTGTATCTGAATGATAAGGATGGAAAGGAGAAGACGTTGGACATCCGGGTATTTATTGAGGCAGTTTGGATGTTTGAATAGCTACGATTACTGATTGTGAACAAGGTTAGTATACTTTTTTCAAACTTGATTACATAAACAGAGAAGGACAGGGGAGGCATAGGATGAAGGGAAAGAGAAAGTGAGTGAGGAAGGAAGGAAGAGAAAGAGAGAGAGAGAGATGAGGCATGATAGAGAGAAGAGAAAGAGAAAGGAAATTCCTTGGCATGCATTCGATTACAGACCTGTGCTTACTTAACCTCTGTGCACAAGGGTTACTGCATGGTCAGTAACCATCTCATAGCTGTCTGCAAATGTTTTCTGGCTCACTGCCATGGACCCACAGTACCAGACCTGAAGCCAAGTGTTGCACTGGATATCTTGACTACCGTGAAATCTAAAGTTACGAATATGGTAGAACTAAATACATGCATATATATTTAAAACTGGAAAGAAGTGGTGCGTATAAGAATGACGAATAATAATTTCATATGAGAGAAAGATAGACCCTGATAGATATAAAAGAAAAATGTAAAAGAAATTGATAATCAGATATTTAAGAAGGGAGAGGGAGAGAAAAGAGAAAATTGCAAGAAATCGAACCCGAATATACATGAATGTACCACCGAACCCAAGGGCGTGGGTGGATATACAGATGGGCGTGGGCGGAGACAAAGAAAGGCGTGGGCGTCGGAAGGGCAAAGAGGTCATGGTATGCGGGTGGAAGTGGGTGGGGGCGGGCGGATGGGCGTGAGGGTGGTGGTATGTGGTATGTTTGAGAAGTACCTCGCACCTGACAGATAAGTTGGCACGTTACGGGTTACTTCCTTATTGCCTAAGGGCTGCGTTTATTAATATCCTTTTTGAGTTAGCTCTTAGCCATATCCCCGCCCCCAATTTCTTTTTTATATTAGTCTGGCATTCATATAGTCCTTTACAACAGTCAGTTCCGGGAAAACATAGACGTTGTTTCACAATTATCACGTGGTGAAGATTTCCTTTAACCTCAACATGATGTAAGATAAAATACAGTCAACAAAAATCATAATAACCCTCATCCTCAAACAAGTAATAATGATGATTATAATACAATTATTTCAATTAACAATAATAAGCATATTAAATAAATTGTGTTAATGAGTAAGGTTAACACGGGCCTATAGGTTACAAGCACATCAAGAATTTCAAAACCCTACTGAGTCAAATGTCAAAAGGTGATAATTCCACTTTCCTCGCCCACTTCACTTTATTATTTAATGCACATTTCATTGCAGCAAAATATTCTAATTCTACATGACAAACACGAAATTGTCTGTCATTTCTTTCCGCTATAGTGTTCCCTAATGAGAGACAAACGGAGTAAATGAGATGTAGAGATTATAGAGCAGATATGTCTCTTGTTTAAACATCTTTTGTCTCCAAACGACTTTTTGATAAGACAGATTGCTTATTTGGCTTTGCTTCTTTCGCATTCATCTTTCTTAGTTGATTTTGATTCATTACTTTCATGTCACGTTTTTATAGTGTGTATTTTTTGTTGATTTTCCAATATTTTTCATCTCTCTCTCTCTCTCCCTCTCTCTCTCTCTCTTTCTATCCCTCTTTTTCTTTCCCTCTCTTTCTCTCCCTCTATATGTCTCCCCCTCTCTCTCCTCTTCCTTCCCATGTTCTTTGCTGACTTTTTGTCTCTCGTCAGCTTTCTTTATTACCCCTTCCCCTCCCTTCATAAGATATGGGAAGCATACATGATTCATCCCACAGATACGACTCAAGCCAAAGTTATCGTAGGCTATAAAACATACTGTAGTCAAAGTTATCAGGATCCATATTATAATATATGGTAACATATGGTTAAAATTATCTAAGGCAATGACACACAAGCTCTCGGTAGCCAGAACGTTAAAAAAAAAGTTTTTAAAAATACTATCAAATGCGCCCGCAAATGTTGCACATGGCTAAATTATATCAAAACAATTATCAGAAACGATGACATGTAGTATACAGGTACAACATATGGTATTGAAAGCAATAATACAAAAGTTCTCTAAGCTTAAGAAAAAAGGTACTAGAAACTATGATGTACAGTAAGAGGATGCAGGGGTAATAACGTGAGTAATACTCAAAATACTTAGAAATATTGAAATATTGAAAAATGGATGAACATAGATTTACATATATTTAATCTTTATATAAATATATATATACATATATATGTGTGTGTATATATATACATTTGTGTATATACATATGTATGTATATATATATATGTGTGTGTATATATATATATATATATATATATATATATATATATATATATAGAGAGAGAGAGAGAGAGAGAGAGAGAGAGAGAGAGAGAGAGAGAGAGAGAGAGGAAGAGTCATCGAAAACAACACCAAAATCAACAACCACACAACGCAAAACCTAAGACTTATCAACAGCCATAAACATGTTCACATTTTCCCAATGCTAAATTCTTACCCTGTTCAGTAACCGCTTAAAAGACGTTGAAGTCAAATGCGAGCCCATATTTTGCCAAAGCACGACACTGATTTATGTTCTTTTTCCTTCAGGGTTGCGTTTCCATGCGAAGAGGCTAAGTGTGCATGCATTAAATACTCATGTTCAATTTTAGTCTTCAGATTAATCTACGTCATATTTTGCAGCCTACATTTATTTTGGTATTGAGTGTAATTATAAATTGTGGGGTGATTCTGTGTGAAGTTTTGGAACGCATATATTGTCGTTTGTCTTCTGTGAGCATAGTGGGAATATATTGCTGTTTAGCTCATTTTCTTGAAATATTATACATCTACATTGTTTAATATTCATGAATATTACTTATCAACCCTTATAAAAGGCTAATGTTTATCGTTTCTTCTGGTTAATGCCCCAACCCCTCATCATAAATGCGTTTATTGATCAAAGACTCGCTCAGAACCTACACACAAATTGCCCAACGAACACCTCAATAGACGAATATCAATTCATTGCACCATAATTATTATCCTCACCATCACTACCCACACTCATAATCATCATCCTCCTCCTCTTCAGACTACACACGAACCGGAGAACATTCCATAAAGTGTGATTTTCGTCCGCGCTTCCAATGATTCTCCTCCTTCTTCGCCTCCACCCTTCGTGTTTACATTGTCTCGCATTCCGCCTTCGCCGCCAAGCCCGCTCTCTCTTGTGCCAAGTCCCGAGGCGGCCAAGAATGCCAATGCAGCTAAACCTCGCTTAAATTCGCCGCTTTTTTCTTATTATTTAGGTGGTTAATGATGGTGTATTTGAAAGACATTCTTTTGTATAATTAGAATCTGCGTTTTCCGTGGCGTTTAGGAAGGTTAAGCATTTTCTCTTTTTCGTACTTTGCCTTGGCGTTATACGCTGAAATTCTTAAAATAACAGAGTTCCGTCATTCCTCCTATTTCAAAGGAAGGTATTGTGTAATAAGTAAAAAGGTGAGGGTTGCCAGACTAGACGCCTGTCAAGCAATGCAAAGAATGCCCTAAAAATAACTTATAAGTTCCTTCGTGCCTTCTACGTCGCCAAGCACATAAATATAAAAGTAATATAAAATCACAGATATTTACGATCTGGCTCTCTCGTACTCGACAGAAATGACAGCCCTTTCTGTGCGTTCTTGACATTACAGTTCGTTTCTTGTCTATAGAGTGTGATGTTCTTGTTGCCGAGAAGAGAGGCCTGGCACAAAATCAAATTGAACGGAAAAAAAATCAATAAAAAACATATATAATAGTTCGTTGTACTCGACGGCTCGCCTTGATGCGCTTCGCTTAACAAATGGATGCAGTTCGTTACTTCTTTTTTGCCGCAATATAATGACTGGCTCGTGACATTTACAAATTTGTTTCTCACAGGCTACACTGACCAAGGTCAAGTATCCTGTTACCGAAATGGGTGAAAGTCGATGTTATCTTCTTGATCATTATCATTAATACTATTATCAATGTTGTGTTATCAGTATCTGATTATTTTTATTGCTAATGTTTTATTATCATTATTATTATTATTATTATTATTATTATTATCATTAGTATTTCATTATTATTATTATTATCATTATTATTATTATCATTATTATTATCATCATTAATACAATTGTAATTGTTATTATTACCATTACTATTATCATCATTATTATCATTATTTGATATGATTCTTATTATTATTATCATCATCATTATCATTTTATTAATTGCATTATTCTTATATTATTTTTGCCATTATACTAAGGATATATCATTAAGCTAATCATTACGTATTATTACCATTGTCTCTCTCTCTCTCTCTCTCTCTCTCTCTCTCTATATATATATATATATATATATATATATATACATATATCTTCCCCCTCCCCCTGCTTCCTCTCCACCCCCCTCATATCTCCCCACCATTTCACATTATCCCTCTATCTCCTTCCCGCTCACCTCCCTCCTCCTCCTCCTCCCCTCACACCCATATCACCTACCACTCCTCTACCCTCCTCCCTTTCCTATACTTCCCCAACACCACCTCTTCACCTCCCCCACTCCCCCACCTCTCTCTCTCTCTCTCTCTCTCTCTCTCTCTCTCTCTCTCTCTCTCTCTCTCTCTCTCTCTCTCTCTCTCTCTCTCTCTCTCTGCGTCTTTCACTCCTTCCTTCCCTCCCTCCCACCTTCCCAACCATACCTCCCTCCCTCCTTTCCTCAATCCCTCCCTCCCTCCCTCCCTCCCCCCCTCCATCCATCCATCCCTCCTCCCACCCCTCCCTCCCTCCTCCCCCCCTTCTATCCCTCCCTCCTCCCACCTCCCATCCCTCCCTCCTCCCATCCATCCCTCCCCCCTCTCTCCACCCCCTCCTCCAACCCACTCCTCCAACCCCCTCTCTTCCTCTCCCCCTCTCCACCCCTCCTCCAACCCCCTCTCTTCCTCTCCCCCTCTCCACCCCTCCTCCAACCCCCTCCTCCAACCCTCTGCAACCCACAGGGGGAGATTCGGCACCGTGTACCTGGTGACGGACAAATCCACGGGCCAGAAGTTCGCCGCCAAATTCGTCAACACGAAGAGGAACCAGGACCGAGCCAACGTCGAGCGGGAAGTCGAGATCATGAAGGTTCTGAACGCCGAGCGCCCGCACCCGAGGCTCATTCAGCTCTACGACGCCTTCGACATGGATAAGGAGATGTGTCTGGTGCTCGAGGTGTGAGTAGGGGGGGCGGTGTGGTCTTGTTGTTTTGTTTTGTGTATTTTGGGTGAGGGGGGGGGGGGGTTGTTTGCTTTTCTTGGGGGGGGAGGGGGTGGGGTTTTGATTTTTTTTTAATGGGAGTGGGTTTTTTATTTCCTTTTTCTTTTTTTTTGGGGGGGCGGGTTGTGTTTTTCTTTTTTGGGGGGCGTGGTTTTGTTTTTTCTTTGGGGGGTTGGGTTTTACTTTTCTTTTAGGGGGCGTAGTTTTTTATTTTTGTTTTCTTGGGTTGGGGGCGTTTTTTTTTTTTTTTTTTTTTTTTGGGGGGGGGGCGATTTTTTTACGATTGTTTGTTTATATGTGTTTCCGTTTGGAGGATGGAAGTCTGGGTATTTGTATGTGCGTCTGAGTGTGCCTGGATGTGTTTGTTTATGTATGTGAATGTTTATATGTAGAAGTTCTATTAATACGAGTTCCTTCATACTTATATTTAAGATTCTTGATAAATCATCGCAAGCAACAGAGAGATAAAATAACTCAATAACCACCTCAACAATTACATTTACAAATTCCTAAAAATCCCGGCAGAGTGGATGGCGGCGAACTGTTCGAACGTGTGATCGACGACGACTTCGTCTTGACGGAGAAAGCTTGTGCCATATTTATGCGTCAGGTTTGCGAGGCAGTTGAGTTTATTCACTCGAAAAATATTCTACATCTCGATATGAAGGTAAGCTTAAATGGCATTGTGAGTATGGTACTATCTGTTTTTGTTTTTTATTTGTGATAATCATTATTGTTATTATCATTATTAGTATCGTTTTATTAATTGTTTTTTATCGGCATTATCATTGAAAGTAGTAGTGCTAGTAGTAGTAGGAACAGCAGAATTAGTAGAAGTAGCATTAGTAGTAGTAATGGTAGTAA
>BOPN01001385.1:140000-147500 GCA_017312705.2 Penaeus japonicus
CTGAGCACCCTCACCTTCCATCACCATACCAAACTCCAATCCTAAGATCCCTTACCTTCCATCACCATACCCAAACTCCATACCCTAAGCACCCTCATCTTCCATCACAATACCCAACCTCCAATCCTAAGGACCTTTACCCTCACCCTAAACCCTCTACACCGGCACTCCCTGGCGACACCCTCTACTCTCACCCGACACCCTCGCCCTCCATCTCTCCTCTTAATGGCACCCTTTCGCCTTCCAGCTTGCGGCTGACACCAGCGCAGTGCCAGCGACACCCTTGGCTGAAGGCGCCGCCCAACACCACCCTCAAGAGGAGCATCCCGGCGGCGTCCGAGTCGGAGTCCGAGGAGGAGACGGAGACGGAGACGGAGACGGAGTCGGAGGACGAGGACCTGACGGAGGTAGTGAGCATCGAGGAGAAGCTGGTCAAGGAGGACCACGAAAATGAGAAGTGCCGCAGGAAAAAGCAGGAGGAGGAGGAGGAGGAGCTGCTCATCCAGGCGAAGAAGGAGAAGGAAGAGGAAGAGAGGAGGAGGCAAGAGGAGGCTAAGAAGAAGGAGCAAGAAGAGAAGGAGAGACAGGCCGCGGCCAAGAAGCAGCAAGAAGAGCAAGAGAGACTGAGGAAAGAGGAACTAGAAATGCAGGCGGAGAGAAAGAGGAAGGAGGAGGATGAAAGAAGAGCTCAGTCAAGAAAGAAAGAAGAGGAAGAAAGACAAGCACAAGCGAGGAAGAAAAAGGAAGAAGAGGAGAGGAAGAGGAAGGAAAAAGAAGAAGAAGAGAGAAAGAAAAAAGAAAAGGAAGAAGAAGAAAGAAACAGGAGAGAAAAGGAGGAAGCCGAGAGAAAGAGAAGGGAAAGAGAAGAAGAGAGAATAAAAAGAGATAAAGAAGAGCAAGAGAGAAAGAGGAAGAAAGAAGACGAAGCAAAGAGACAGATAAGGAAAAAGGAGGAAGAGGAGCTAGAACGGACGAAAAAGAACCTGAAGGAGTTCGTGGAGAGGTGGAACTCGCACCCGAACTCGCCCTACCTCATCGGGACTCCTCTGACCCAGTTGCCTCCGGAGCTGCAGAGGATTGCCAGGGAGGAAGGCTGGAGTTCGAGAGCCTCCTTCTCGTCCGTCATCGTCGCCCCTCCTTCGCCTCCTCCAGGAGAAATCTCAGACGACGATGGTGAAGACGACGACCTCGATATTAGCAACAAAGATGAGTTTACACACTACACGTTCGAGCAGAGACAGCCATCGCCGAGGCGGCTTGCTAACCAACTAGAGGTGAAACTCTCACAGTTGAAAGAAGACAGTGATGGCAGAAGAGATAAAGATCAGGACCAAGCGGGTGTGGAGAACGAAAAGGTAAATAAGAACGCCAACGAAAGCCTTAGGAAGTTAAGTGGGACTTCGAAGTCATTGAGCGAGGCAGCTTCAGATAAACACAAGAAGGATGATAGTGATAAGCTATCAGTATCCTCATCAGAAAATAAGAAGGAAAAACTTGAAAAGGAGAGATCCAAAACGCCTGAAATTACCAAGAAGGAAAACGAGAAAAACAAGAAATCGGAGGAGAAACAGGAAACTGCCGTAAAACCGAAGGAAACTGACAAACCGGCTGGCCATTTGAAGAAGTCTAGCAGCACTGTGTTCTTGGACGACCCCAAGAAGGCCTACCAGGAGTACCAAAAGATGGTGAATGAAGCGATCAAGAAGAAGCAGGAGGAGAAGAAAGCTCTTGAGGAAAGAATCAAGGCAAGGCAAGAGGAGCTGGAGAGAGAGGCTTCTAAAGATTATGAATGGAGAAAGACCAGAGAGAAGAAGGAAAAAGCAGAGACCAAAAAGACACCCGTCACTAACTACCTGAAGACAAAGGAGACTACGAATGTTGCGGATGAAAAGCGTGCTCGTGGATCTAAATCGCCCGTGTCAATATACTCAACCGCTAAGACAACAGACGAAAAACTGGAGGATCACAAACAAGCCTACGAGGAGTACAAGAGAATCGTGAGCAAGTCGGAGAAAGATTCTAAGAAGAATGAGGACGCGGCGAAAGCTAAGCCGAGAGAACCTCTCAGGCGGCCGGAGATCATTGCACTTCAGAATGAGGAACTGGGAGGAAGTACTGCTAGACAAAGGAAGAAATCCCTCTCACGCCTAGACACTGGAGATTCTCAGTCCGATCGAAGTTCGCGAGGATCGACGCCAAAATCACCAGGCTTAGATGGTGCTACATCTCCCAACTTTGATCTGGATGCTACTCGGTCCAGGAGCTCAACGCCCACAAAGCAGCTCAAGAAGCAGCCTTCAAGAGATGTACCCCTCCAGGCTAAGAGTTCCGAACAGGAAGAGCGTCCTGGAACACCTGTGCGTCAGAAACCATCTCGGGATGTGCCAATGCCATATATCACAGTGGAAGGAGAAGATAGGTATTCTAGACCAAGAAGGGGATCCCGGGACATGACGCCAGACAGCCCTGTTCCACCATATCGCAAAATTTCTGCAGAGGAGCGACCGCCATCCAGAGAGTCACGTCCTGGAACCCCACTATCGCACCGGCGACCCTCTAGAGATGTTAACATCAGCAGTGGTCAGTTGGATCGACTTGTTCAAGCAAGTGGGCTGGACAGTCCAGAATTAACAGCAGACCAACCGCAAATGTGGCCTGACCTGATTGTATGTCCACAAGGACAAGATGATGATGAGTGCCAGGATTACAAGGATTCTCTGGATGTCCCCATAGCAACCTTGATGAAAAGTCCAAGTGGGACACTTCGTCAGGTTCCTGAAGTAACTATTCTGCAGACAGACAAGAGCAACACCTCAGTTTCAGAAAGCAAGAATCCCGATTCTGAAGGGAATTCTAATGACCCAACATACGTTCCTAGTAACAAGCTTGTGGCCTGGATCCTTGATATTGGCAATGTCCAGAATCAACGCCAGGCTCCTTTCTCCACTACTGACCGTGTGTCTCAATGGGAGGCAAAGGAACCCTCTCCCAAACCAGGTGAGAGATCTTCCAGAGAGAAATCTCCAAGACTCACAAATAGATCACCTGTTCCAAATGATAGACAAAGAGATAAATCACCTGCACCTCGAACACCTTACTTATGTCCACTGTCACGAGAGCCTTCTTCGATGAGTCTAAAAAGCTCAGGGTCTTCTGAGAACCTCTGCATCCAGACGCCCTGGGGAGAGCTCAAGCGGTCTCCCTCACGAAGCACTCTCTCGAAATCGCCATCTTTTGAAGTACCTTCTAACAAGACAAAGGATAGCATTGACCCAGGACATGGAACCTCTGATGATCACATGTCTGTCGGAAGTTCAACAAGATCCCCATCACCACGTTCATATTCAAAGTTCCATAAACAAGATTCTATGGAGATTCCAGAAAGGAAAGATTCCCTTACTTCCCCTCGGTTAACAGGCGAATTGCCACCAAAGCCTCCAGAAAAGGTGCAAAGGAGCTCAAAAGAGGAAAACCTGAACACCAGAACTCAAGCCAAGAAGGAAGACTGGAAGAGTGCTACTCTGCCTAGACAAGCGAAGCTCGCCAAACAGGGATCCACAGATAATGTTAAGAATTATTCAACAGATAAGAGATCGCCTGTTTTGACGGGAGAAGCAGGAAGCACTGACAGCCTGAAGAGGAAAAGTAAGTTTCCTCCTTCTCCCAACCAGAAGAGGAAGATCGGCAGTTGCCTCCTGTTCTCTGCCCAGGATCGAATATCACAATTCGAAAAGAAACAGCCAACAACCAGGCCTCCCCAACGGCCTATCTCTCGCACGCGCAGTAGCATGGTGTTCTCAACAACTGCTCAGGAGAATGGGTTCGAAAACCGAATGTCCTGTGATGTGAACAAGAATGCCCTCACCTCATCCTTAAACTCGTCTTACACCCCCAGTAAGTCATGTAACAACACTCACGTAGAGTTTCTCAGGGGTAGACTCTTAGGTAAGACTGCCAAGACTACAGGACAACCGCCGGATTTAATTCAAAACGTTGATTCGGTTAATAACAATAACAAGCGTTTTAGCATTGGCTTTGCCAGACGTGACAGTATAGGGAATGGCAATTACTAAGCACGCCATACGAGAATCAAAAAGTAGAAACAAGCAATGTAGCAGATGCATAACATGACGTCAGTTCTATGACGTTCTCATGTCAGATTAAAATAAAACCGCACGTGAGGTGATGTTAAGGTCACTGCAATCATCCTGTGGGTGAGCAGAATGCGTAAATCATAAGTGTTTTCATGTTATTTTGTGATACAGTTATTCGAAAACTCGGCAGTTAAAACACCGGTGAATCCAGTCAGTAAGAAGGAAGAAAATACCCGATGTACGGATGCTCAGGTTGCTCTGAAGAAGGATATCGGAATACCTCTCTATCCTGCTGTTTTGAGAGATTGCTTCCTGTAGCTCTTCTAGTTAACCGACTATTCTATAGTTATTTTGCTTGTTCAATTAGTTCTGGATAGTTTAGGAGTTTTGTAGTACACTTGCTATTTCTCCTGCCAACTTCTTTATTCTCGATGTTACAGTCTTTAGTTAAGTGATCTTATAATTGAAGTACTGCGCAAAATCTTGTAGAATATAGAGTCCTGTAGCTTGTAAACAGTATCTGTAGGCTTGATTGTGCAGTGCATTCGCAGTATTCTGTAGGCGACACTATTTGTAAGCTGTAATTAGCAAAGTACATGAATGATAACTATCTCTACCCCTCGGCATGGCCCGGTTTAGCTAAACTGTCGAGATGTAAAGTTCTAGCATTTGTACTGCCGCCTGGTAGTCTGAATGTATCTTGTTAGATGCTTTATTTATATATAACTTGATTTTGATAGAGCTGGACTCTCATAGATATTAGTATCTCTTTTCGTATTACGATTTTTCTGCGGTATCGCACCAAAGTAGGGATGTATTTTTTTCTAGATATTTTCTGGTATATTCAGAGAAATATACCTCTAAGTAAAATATTTTTTTCTCATAGTATGTCTCAGTAAAATATTTCATAAATTTAAAATGTTCCCCTTGAGAACTTGTACCCTTTTTTTCATATTTTTCACCACTTTAAAATTGCCCGCCTCTGTAAAGGTAGATGCTTTTGTTGATGCCTCTTCCCTCCTTTTGTATTTTTTTCTATTGGTTAGTTCTTTGCACATGCCACTTTCGCCACTTGGAGGTATTTCCCTCCCTCAGCATGCTGTTGAAGTCTGCAATATGCATATGGATTAAAGAATGCAACTCCTCTGTTTTTGTTTTTGCTCTTAATTATGCCTTTAAAACTCCCATATTTGTCCATAGCATATCCAGATTTCTTCCTCATGCATCTACAAGCATGTATTCACGCATGACCTTATTTCTGTCTCCCTTTCCCCCCTCTCTCCCCAATCACAGCTCGTCGACCTCCTCCTGTTGGTCCACAGCGTTCCCCGACCTTCACCTACTAGTTCTCCATCCCTGCTGCTGCCCTTTTAAGGTCGCTGTTCCTGGTGGTCTCCATGGCACCTTCAGCAGTGTCTCAAAACCCTTGGTAAAGATGAACGTATTGTGGGAGTAAATATGTTGCGGAAGCTTCACCATCGCCTCCTGCGGCCAGTGAACTTAGTGGTCGCCATGGGACACTGGCCTGTCAAGCGGTAAAGTTGAGCGTCACAATTACACGGACACTAGCTTTGTCACCACTACAACCACCACCACATATACAACGACACCAATCACGTAGTGGAGTTAGTCAGCACGTAGCCAGAGCAAAGCTAACCTCTCTACTCCTTCCCTGATCTCACACCAGCTGCCGCTTGACGCCTGAGCAGTGCCGCAATCACAGTTGGCTCCGCAGCCTTGGGGAACAGCCAAAGACCGAGCTCAACAAGAGGAACCTGCGGCAGTATGTGAGTCGAAGACGGTGGCACACAGCTGTTCATACGTTCACCGCTCTCCGGCGCATGGGGGCAAACCTAGCTGAAAGGAGGGAATCCACCAACCAAGCGCTCACCAAGACCAAGAGCAACATAGAACTGTGTGGTCTGGAGAAAGAGTTCCTTTCATTCCCAGACTTTAGCCATTCCAGGAGCAGCAACGCATTGCAATGTCTAGAGTCGTCAATGACAAAAGCGCCCTCGATTCTTGCTCCGGTGACAGAGAAGGAGGCAGAGATCTCACTTCCCAACTTGGGAAAATCAGAGAGACGGTGGATGACCCTACCAAAATCAGATAATATGCTATGTCAAGATTCGTCGACGACAGAAATGCCGTCGCGTCTTGCCCCGGTGGCTGAGAAGGAGGCAGAAGGCGTACTTCCCAGTTTGGGAAAATCAGACAGACGGTGGACGACTCGACCAAAAACAGATAATAAAAAAATCATAACTGCTGATAACAAAAATCGAGCGAAAGTTCAGCCAAGTCAAGCACAAAAGACAAGAGAAGTGTTATTCATAGAAGCAGAATATGCATTACGGAAGATGGCAGGTCAGGTTCCTTCACCAGAAACGGCTACCCCACACTGTGTGAATGACCAAAAGGAAACGAAACAGAGCAGAAAAGAATCGTTCAAGTCTAAAAAAGTTCCTACTCCCAGCAACCAGCGTCATGTACAGCCGCCCCCAAAGCTCGTTCCAGATAAGCCTACGTCAGCCGCACCCTTGACTCGCGTCCCGCCGGTGCTGGAGCTAGCTCGAAGGAGATCCTCCGGTATGACCATCCAGTATCCTTCAATCATCGGTAGGCCATGCCTTGAAGTGGCCGAACAAACGAAGGTCGGCCCTCGCTCGCTCGTCGACCAGTTGCTGGGCCAGTTCAAGGGGATGCAGTCGTTCTCTTTCACAGAACTCAGGACGACCAAAGGCAAGGACACCCAGACGAACTCCGCGGTTAGCAAGCCCGTCTTCCAGTTCCGCAAAGGCCGTCCCATCAACAGTGGCGCCGTGCTAGAGATCGCCAAGAAGTTCATGGGCTTCGAGTGAGCGAGCCAACGACATGCGGGAAACGTTGCCCTTCCGGTGTAAAAGGAAAGCTGACCTTGGTTAACCTTCAGTGTTCAGTGATGAACGAAGAAAAGACAATGTGATGGACACGAATTAAACAAAATAGAACTGCAGCATAAGATAATAATGATAAAGATTATTTACAGTGCAAGTGGACACTCTAACGATAAATACCTTTCATTGCAGCAGGATAATACTTATAATTCATATGAATTTTAATCTTAGAAAAGTAAAGTAGCAAACATTGTAACTAACATCTAGGTTAGGAAAAATATCGGTGATTCTGGATGTTCCATAATTCTTGCTTCTTTTTATTTGATTTAAGATAATCACAAATTGATAATTATACACCTACAAAAATATTAAGAAATTATTTTATCTTTGAACTTATTTTTCCACAACATTTTTTCCCCTCTCTCTCTTTCTCTGTTAATTATTTAATTTAATATTGTCGTCATCGGTTTCCCATCCACAGATATTAGACTTTGCCATATGAAGTTATTTTATGCTCGCTCTCTCTCTCTCTC
>BOPN01001385.1:155000-160000 GCA_017312705.2 Penaeus japonicus
TTTCCCTAGAAGAGGAAGTGAAATTCGAAATATTCTATTCAAAGATTTTAATTAGTTACTCATCTACTGAAGCATTGAAATCACACACACTAATTCTTACTTGAAATTCATAAAGAGAAAATCACAATAATTATCCAAGATATGTTTTTTTTTTTCCTTTTACAACCTATTCAGACATTTTATTTTTCTTCTTGAAGTAAACTGGTATTCAGGTCATCATCCTAATAAGTGAAACAAACAATAAGGCAGTATTCTAGAAGACATTAGATAACATTTTGGTTATGCATATGAGCAAGAATGCAATGCATAGCAGTAAGCTTTTGAATAAATAGTTTTATGCAAAGTACTGAGTATCTTTTCTACTCATTAGTAGTAGTATTATTTTTATTATTTTTATTATTATTATTATTATTATTATTATTAATGGTATTATGAATAGGAGTTTTAGTGTTTCTCGGTATCGTTATTTTTAAAACCAGGGATAATCTTATTGTGTAATATTCATTAGCAGTATTATCATGATGATTATGTTGTTTTTTTATTTTACCTTTCCTTTGTGTGTGTGTTTGTGAGTGTTTTTTTATGTTTTGTGTCTATTTTTATTTTTCATTCATATTTGTTATTCTTGTAAAATGTTTAAAAAAAATCACCAATGATAAGAAGACACCCGCACTGGCATTGTGCCTCCAGGCCTTTTGCCGCTCTTACAAAGGTCAACAATACCTCCACCAGTTTGATTCTAGTGAGGTGGACTCAGCTGAGAAGGCAACCAAAACTTTACCCTGCTAGAATATACATGATGGGGGTATGGTACCTTTGCCAGAGTCTGTAACATGGAGGTCTCGGGGATTGTTTGACCCTGCACTATTATTGGATTGGACTTAAGCCTGTAAGTTTCAAGTAGATTTGGAGAGAACACATTCAATATAATTACAGATAAAAGATCTGGTAAAACAAAAACAAAAAATAAAAAAAAATGCAGGTGTCTCCTAAGCATTGGCCTTATGTTATTGTTATACTTATAATTTTGATATTGCATTACCAGTCTGACTGACAGTGGCAACAATCTCTTCAAGATCAATCCAGTCCTTATATCAAATTAATTTTGAATTTTGGATGGTATAGTTATTTGTCTAGTGCAATAATATTGATTATAAGAATACCCTCAGGGTTAATAATGTGATAGATTTGGGAAGTTAGGGTAATCTGACTTAAGCAGATATATTTTAAGTGCTGGAAAAGAGAACAAATATGAGAGAGAGAGACGGAGAGATTTTAGAGGACTTGAGAAAAGGGAAGAGGAGGAAGAGGGAGGAAGATTAGGAGAAGGGCGAGAATAAAACTCGGAGCCTCTCACCTTCTAACACCATCCACCCCTACCAGAACGCACATGATCCTGGCCCCCCGCACACTGCGTCCGGGAGCTGTATATCGCTGTGTTGTGTCTATCCTTTACCTCGACCATCCCGTTGACGTGCGCGCGTCCCTTCAGAAGGACGGTGTGGAAATAGCGTCGGCCAAACAGGATATCATCAAGGGGTATCCAGAGACTTTGCTCTTGCAGGTATTTATCCTCAATCTTTGTAGAATTATTTCAGGGCCTCTAAGTGGAGGAGAGCAGGATGCTGGTTTATTCATTCTTTTATATTTTCTAAGCTTGGTTATGTCTGAAAATCATGATTATTATTAAAGTCCTGAAAATTATTATATAAATGTTGAATTGGTATGTGATGGGCCACTAAAAGATACATAGATTGAATAGATACTGATACAGAATAGGTCTCAATTATCTCCACCAGGTATAATCTGGTAAGATAAGGATGGAATAGTTCATTTTTCAATAATAAGCTTTCATTTTCCTTGATATATGTGGCTTGATGGGTAAATCAGCTATAGGATTTTTTAAATTTTGTGCTTATTTTTCTTTATGCTTAAAGGTACTAACACACAACTCACTCACTGTATGAAGTTTTTTTTCCATACATGATAGGAGTATGAATTATCTCTTTGGAAGAGATAAGGACAAAAAATATTCCAAAGGAGAACTTCTCAATTTTCAATTAATTCAATCAATTGCTTTTTGAGACCATAGATAGCAGTGTTGCAAGTAATACTTAGCTTTTTATCCCTATCCTAACCTGTATCAATTGAAACTCTTGGTAGAAGAAAAGATTTGGGAAACATATATCTATAAAACTCAGTTTTGTAATGAGCATGAGACAACAGCATGCTATGTCCAAGGATATAGGATGCATCTTTTAGTATGTCATAGTAGGAATTTTTCCTCAAAGACTCCAATTCAATTCCAGATTCCAAGAACAAGCGTTGATGGGCATTACCGCCTCCGTGTGGAGGGCAACATACCAGGTACAATAGGAGGAACCGTCTTCTTCAATGACACACGTCTGCATTTCTCGACAAGGTTCTTGACCATCCTAGTCCAGACCAACAGACCTGTGTATACGGGAGACCAAGTGGGTAAGTCACACAATTGAACTAGTAGATTAGAAGGTGGTGTTATATACTGTAAACTGTTGTTTTTCTACATATTGGTATCTGATAATGATATATGATATTCTCCTTCAGTTCGCTTCAGAATCATCTTGCTCACTACTGAACTCAAGCCCTATGATGACCCCGTGGATGTTTATATTTTGGTAAGCTGGTTTTTAGTTTTGCTTGCTTAATCATCTTTTTTTGTACTTGTATATTCTGTGTTTATTTATCCTATTTATTATAGTAATCTTCTTAAAGAAGATTAGTTTGTGTGTCATCTAGCCTTTCCCATAATGTCTCTAATGTCCAAGAGGGAAGGAGGATGAATACACATCTGAACCTGTTACTCCTAAACTTAATCATGATCACTTCTTTATTTATGTTTACTTTATGTATAAATTTGAAGTTTAGAATTAAGATTACAAACTTTTTTATTCACTTACTTTGTTTTTTATTATAGAATTAAGACTGCAGCTTTATCTTTACTTCCTCCTGCAATTTCTATTCTATAATTAAGAATACAAATTAGATTACTCACTTCCTATTTCAATTTCCATTTAAGAATTCTCATGACAGCTCTAGTTACATTCAGTTCCTTTGACCCCATTCATTACATTTATCATGTGTAACCCCATTCTCCCACAGGACCCTGATGACTATGTCATGCGCCGTTGGCCCTCCAGACCAACTAACGTGGGCGTCGTGTCCATGGAGTTCACGTTGCCATTCCTTCCCAAAGTGGGCTATTGGGGCATTAAGGTGCTTGTCAATGGGCAGGAGGAAATCAAGAAGATTAAGGTTGAGAAGTGGTATACGCCACGCTTCGAGGTGGGTGATTGCTGTCCTGTGTGTGTTGTATGCATCATTTATTTTTGTTTTATATGCATACATTTTTTTTCAGTCTCCTCCCTTGCTTTACTTTACATTATTTATGAATATTAAATCTATCTTTATTCCTATCATGACTTAAAAATGTTTCTCCCTTTAGCACAGATGACTCTACCCATCATTAAATCCTAACTGCATCTCTCCCCCACAGGTCAAAATCTTCATGCCAAAGTATTTCTTAGACACAGATGAAGCCATTGAAGGTGTCCTTGGTGGCGAGTTTGGCAATGACAAAGGAGCCAATGGAAATGCAACACTCAAGCTGTATGTGAGGAATAAGATGTATCCTAACTGGACCTACGTCACAGAGCAGATTTTTGAGCCAGTAAGTTGTAGCTGTTTTGTTTTTCTTTTTTCTTCCTTTTTTTAAAGAAAATTTCATGCATCAGAGTATTTGATTATTGGTTATTCAACTATTCAACCACAAAGATTATTTATCCCCACCTACCCAGGGGAAGGATAATTTACATAATTCATACCCATTTCAAGTACAGTCAATCAATGACTCGAATCTTGCAACATTCAGCCCATCACACAATGGCAAAGAGATTATATATGTTGCATAGATTATTGCTGTATCAGATTGATCCAATTTCATTACAATCAGTTCATAACTCTTATCATCTCTCTACAGTTCGAGGGAGAGGAGGATTTCAGTTTCCCGATGGAGGACCTCTCTATGCGCATTTCTGATCTGGATGGCTCTGAGATCCGTCTGGAGGCTGAGATACAGGAGACTTTCATGATGCTTAATGAGACTGGCTTTTCCATGGCCAAGATCATCAATTCTTCCGTTAACTGCCGGTTCCTAGGCTCTCCACCATACATTTTCAAGCCAGGGATGCCTTTTGAAGCGACTGTAAGTTGTGGATTGGCTTTGTTTTAGGAAGCTGTTGTCTTGGTTTTTATTAGGCTAAGTCTACATGTGGGAATATTTCCTCTCAGCTCAAGTGGAAAGTTTCTTCTTTAATGATGGTGCATTTGCTTCTTTCTCCTTCTCTTAATTTCCTTTTTCTTTTTTTTCCTGCTTTTTTTCTTCTCTTGTTACTTTCTCCCCTTCCTTTTCTTCCTATCCCACTTTTCCTCTCCTCTATCAACTTTCTTCCAACTCCTCTTTCTTCTTTCTCTTCTCACTTATTTACTCCGCTTCCTTCCTTTCAACATAGCCATTTCCGCTGCCTGTTGTTGTTGTTGTTGGTGTTGTTTTTGGGTAAAATTTATAAATGCTCAAATATAATTAAGCAGTAAGTCTCATATCTTTTTGTATTGTTGCTCATAATTAATGTTCTAATTCCGATTCAACTAGCATGGAAATATCTGTATTTTAAAAATGTATTAGAATTTGAGAGGTGTGTTGATGCCTTTATTACTTTTTTTATGTCTTTCCTTTACTAACAGATATTTCTCATAGAGTGGATTCATCATTTCCTGTGTATGAGCATTAAGGCATTGACTGAGACCAAAAATGTCAACATCTCTGACACCTTCCTTTTTCTCCTGCTCAGGTCGCAGTGTCCTACCACGACTTGGAGCCCCTAGGAGAGGAGAAGCTGCATGGCTCAAAGCTTGTTGTGAAGGCAGAGGCTCTCTTGGAAACCGGATCTCGCGAAACGGTT
>BOPN01001385.1:172500-175000 GCA_017312705.2 Penaeus japonicus
CCAAGGAAGTACTGGAGCGCACGAGCCGGTCCAGCGTCAAGACCGTCTCGGTTCCTGTCAGCTCGGAGATGGCGCCCGCATTCAAGATTATTGTGTACACAATCACGCCCAGCCACGACATAATCTCCGACTCCCTCACGATGCCTGTCGATGGAATATCTAGGCACAAGGTGAGGATAGTGTGGGTGTTTAGGGTATAGTATTGAGGGATGAGTGTAAGAGTGAGAGAGAGATCTTGTGAGAGTGTGAGTGAGTGTTTCTCTCCATGTCTCGAGGTATTTTCATATTTTTCTTTTGATATTTCATTTATTATAATGGATTTTATCAAAGAAGAGATAAGATAGTTTGTCTTGTGGTATAAAGAATGGTTGGAAAAGAAGTTTATTAGGCAAAGAAAAGGAAAAATAATTTATCTTATAAAATAAGTGGACATGTGTCATCTTATGGAGCAAAGATGAGATGATAGGACTGGTAATTCTGGAGCTAATACCCCCTACCTTCGTACAGGTGAAGCTTGTCATCAACCAAGACAAAGACCACAGCAAGCGCACAGTTGAGCTCGGCACCTACAGTACAGCTGGGGCATTTTACGGAATTTCGGGAGTGCGAGAGTTCACCTACGCCATGCGAGGAGGGAACGAGCTCTCGCATGCATCCGTGCTAAACTCCCTTCATTCCTTTGCTAACAACACAAGGTAAGGCTTGGGAGGGGATGGGGAGGGGTTATGGGTTCAGATAGAGCTTGAGGGATACTAGGATCGGCATGTTTTGGTTTGTCATTTTGTATTTTGTTCTTGCTCTGTCCTTCTGTCTCCTTGTACTTTCTTACAGACCTTCCTGCATTGCTTCTCTCCCCAGACCTCCCACTCGCTCCCTTTGTCTCTCTCTCTCTCCCTCCTGCTCTCCCTCTCCTCTCTCTCTCTCTCTCTTTCTCTCTCCCTCTCTCTCTTTCTCTCTCCCTCTCTCTCTCTCTTCTCTCTCTCTCTCTCTCTCTCTCTCTCTCTCCCTCTCTCTCCCTCCCTCCCTCCCTCCCTCCCTCCCCTCTCTCTCTCTCTCTCTCTCTCTCTCTCTCCCTCCCCCCCACCTTCTTTCTCTCTCCCTCTTTCTCTCCCTCTCCCTGTCTCTATCTCTTCCCCCCCACCTCCTCAGCTCCCTCTCCCTTCTTCTCTCTTGCTCTCCTAACCTTCTCTTTCTCTTTAAGGTCAATCCACAAGATGGCTTGGCGTCACCGCGAGGGCTTTGATCCTGAGGAGGTGGAGTATTATTCTGCAGGAAATTATGGCCCAGATGCCAATAGGACCTTCGACTTCAATGGCATTGTCGTCTTCTCAGATGCCAATATTGGGGTTATTCCTGGCTATGCTGGTGAGTTTTTTTTATGTTATTATTATTATTATTGTTATTATTACTATTTTTATTATTATTATTATTATTATCAATTTACTGTAATTTGGTTTTAATTTTTATTTGTTCAGTATTTTCCCATCTTTTTTGTAGCTTATTTATATATATTTTTTTTCTTTTACATTCCAGTTTATTTCAATGTTTGTATATATTTTTTTATTTTCATTGACATTTTATAGCTAATGTAATCAAAGTACGTGTAAAAAATAAATGCGATCCAAGTAATTTATATAGGAAAGATAACATAAATTTAAACCTTAAAATTTACTTCTAATCTCTCTCTCTCTCTCTCTTTTTTTTTTTCCTTTCTCCACAGAAAACCGTTGCAATAAGACAGAGGGCTATTCAGCCTGCATGGTTGGGGGATGTTACCCATCTTACAAGCGCTGTGATGGCATCCAGGACTGCTCTGACGGATTCGATGAAGTCGATTGTACGTAATGGTGGGGTTGGGGGGCGATAGGGGTCTTAGTTTTTGCTTAATCTCTCTCCCTTCCTCCCTCTGTCTCTTTCTCTTTCTGGGTTATATTGGCTGTTCTGAAAATAAATATTTTTGATTAGATCCATTAGTCTGTCTCTCCTTTTTTAGCATTAATTTTTTGCAATTTCAGGCGTGGATCCCCTAGAAGACAAGGAGGAAGATTTCCGCATTCACCGGTACCAAAAGTTCTCTGATTTCTTTGATGCTGAAGATGGAGATTGGCTTTGGCTTGACATTAATATCGGTAAGAAGACCTTTTTTTGTGTGTATACTTCTGTCTTTTGTTTATCACTCATTTATTATTGTGTTCTCTTCTGTCCTGTTCACTTGTTAATGAAAAAGATCATTAATCAGTTCGTCGCACAAGAAGGGATCTGCACTTATGGGATTGCGTGCGAAGAACAGAATTATATACATGATGATAATGCAAAGCATAAAAAAGATATATATGTTTTCAATTGGACTTTGAAATTAGATGGGTTGGTATTTTCTAAGTAGTGACAGTCAACATTGAGCTCTCACACTTTTACAGAATTCCCTTCAAGTAGGGTCAATGGGATTACTTGAACCTCAAAAAAAAAAAAAAATAATGGATCTCCAGGTGCTCTGCTGCTC
>BOPN01001385.1:180000-240000 GCA_017312705.2 Penaeus japonicus
GCCATGCGTGTTGTCCTCCTTCGTTTCCTTGGCCATGCGTGTTTTCCTCCGTTTCCTTGGTCGAAACCTAACAAACTGCACCGCCCCCAAGGCTGACGGCGTGGACGACCCGCACCATCCAGATGGCGCAGTTCCAGGACTGGGAGAACATCATCTACATCGAGCCGCGGATCATCTCGAAGGCGATCGAGTGGCTCATCAAGTACCAGACTCCTTCGGGATCCTTCATGGAGACTCCTGCCTACCAGAAGGTCCCTCTCGACAAGAAGGCCGACGCCTACGTGAGTTTGGAGGGACTTCCCTGTCCGACTTTTTTTTTCCCTGTTTTCTATTGTTTTCTCTTTTGATCTTTCTTTCTGCTTGTTGCGTATTTAGACCATTTGTTTATATAGATATTTTCCTTTTTTTATTATTATTATTTTTTTTTTTATTACTTGTATACATGTCTCTCACACGTCTGTTTCTGTCTATATTTTCAGTTCGTTTTCTTTCTTTTTATTTTCTTTATAGAGAGGTGATTAATATTAAGCCATTATCATGAGCGAGTTACCAGACAACACTTTCACTACGAAAATTCACCTGGGTGTTATCAGATAGCAGGTGGTTTCTGACAACTATTTATAGGTCATTCCTGACCTTCCTTTTCCTGATACATTATGCATATTAGAGATAGGAAAAATATGGGTTGGTATTGTATGTCATTTTAGATCTAGTCTAATGAACATTAAACATTGTATATGTATTTCTGGATAAATTCTTTTACTTCGGTGACCCTAATGCCGTATTTTAATCCCTTGTTAATCCTCTAGGACGCTGAACCGATTCCGTAATCCTTTTTAGCCCGATTTCCATAATTATCTGTGGCATTAAAACCAATCGCTTAAATTTGATGACAGTCTTAGAACCCGCTCACTCCAGCAACCCTCCAGAAAAGAACGAAGACCGGTCCCGTCTTCCCTTAACCCCCCCCTCCCCCCCTCCCCCAAATCCTTTCGCCTGATTCCGAGCTCTCCTTCCCCTAGTCATACGGGTTCCGGTGGCGCGGCGCGAGGAACATCACCCTGACGGCGCAGTGTCTGATCACCCTGGAGCGCACCATCAACTCCCTGCAGGGCAACGTCCGCTCGCAGGCTAATAACGCCAAGATTCAGGCACTCAGGTGAGTTTTTTTTTTGGGGGGGGTCTGATCTTCAATTATGGGAAAAGGGGGGGTCTTGTTTTCCTCTCATTGTAGAGGGGGGAGGCGGTATGTGTCAAGAGTAAACGGAGCTTTCCCTGGATCTTCAATGTCTCTGAGCCGTAGGACCGGCTGGCTTGAGGCGGTGACCGGCAACGAGAAATAACCTGTAGGTATTTCTCCCCCGAATCTTTCATCAGTTCCTGCGGTTCGTTACCGGCCCAATGCTTCAATTTCCTCTAATCCCTCCATTCTCTCTTATTCCTCAGGTATCTGGAGCGCGAGCTACGGAACATCCGCGACCCGTACGAGGTGGCCATCGTGGCGTACGCGCTCTCGCTCTCGAACTCCGTGGAGAAGGAGGTCGCCTTCAACCAGCTCGATCGCATCAAGCGGGAGGAAAGTGAGTGCGCCCAGGGTCTCCTCCTTCATTTCGTTCCTCCAGTTTTGAGTTTTCTTTCTTTCTTTATTTCTTTCTTTCTTTCTTTCTTTATCCTATTGAAGATATACTAGTTATTTTTTTATACCCACATGTATATCAAACATTTTTTCCCGTTTCGTTTGAGTTTAACAATTATTAACTTTATTTTCTGTTAAGAATACAAAGACTTCCATTAGTATTACCAGCATAAAATATATTACTACTATTTACTAGTAATATCTTTATGATGTCTGTTTTTACCTTAAGCATTGACCCTACTTACTTGGTCGGCCCTTGTATCCGAAGCAAAGCAAAGAGCATTGCCGCTTACAAAATCTCACGTATTTTCTCTCTCTCTCCCTCTTTTCGTTATTACCAACCACACTAACCTCCTCCTCCCCCCTCTCCCCCCCAGACGGCCTGGTATACTGGTCCCGGGCGCCCATGCAGACCAACAAGCGCGTGTACGAGAACAACCAGCGCAACCTGCTGCAGCCCAAGTTCGAGGAGGAGTGGGACTCGCACGCCGTCGAGGCCTCGTCCTACGCGCTGCTCGTCTACCTCATCCGCGACGGCGTCAACATCATTCAGGAGCGCATCGTCGAGTGGCTCAATGCCATGAGGATGCATGACGGAGGCTTCATCTCCACGGTGGTGAGCGTCGTGGGCAGAGGGGGCGGTTTTTTGTTTTTGTTGGGTCGTTTTCGGGGTTTTGTTTGTAGTCTGTCGGCCTTTTTTATTTGTCGTATATATATATATATATATATATATATATATAATTTTGTTGCTCATTCATCTCCTATTCCTCTTTCTTCTTAATTATACAAAGACCCCCCCCCCCCCATCGAACACCTCCCTTACCCTCCCCTCTCCACCCGCAGGACACCTTAGTGGCCCTCGAGGCCCTGACGGAGTACTCGTACCGCGCGCGTCTGCGAGACCTGACGGACATGCGCGTGACGGTCGAGGCGACGGGCGAGGAGGGCCGATCGCCGCACAACGTCGTCATATCCAACAGCAGCGTGTCCATGATGCATATCATTCCTGTGGGTTGAATTTCGGACTGTGTGGTTTTACTGTAGGACAAAGATTGTGGCCTTGTAATGTGCTTGGTCATTTCTAACTTTTTGATTTTTGTTTATTATACATTATTCAAAGTGTAAGATTTGATGGAGTAACTTTTTTTTTTCTTCGATGTGCACAAACATACTTTTACATTCTTAACATCTCTAGATTCACAGCACAACTCCAACACCTTAAAGCCATTTAAGCCATTTCAGTCATGAGAGGAAATCCATTGATTACTTCGTCCGTCTCCCCCTCCCCGTCAGATCAAAAACGTTTGGGGTTTGGTGAACGTCGTGGCCCACGGAGCAGGCCAAGCCATCCTGCAGCTGGACGTGAGCTACGGCATCGACTGGACCGATCTCAAGAAACAGCCTCCGGTCGACGCCTTCAAGATGGTCATAAACGAGCGCTACTCCAAGTTCCGCAACAAGTCTATTTGCAATGTCGAAGTGTGCGCCAGGTACGAGTCTCTCCGCCCTACTTCGTTTTAAAAAAAGCCGATAATGTATCTCGTGCAGATGCCTTTCTCTACGCAAACCTAGTTGTAGTTTGGCTGTCAGATCCTCCTGTCTTCGCTTGACTCACAATCCACTCGCTAATTTATCTGGCCTTTGTTTCACCCGTTCTTCTCCCTCCTCTAGATGGACCAACCTCGAGGAGTCGCCCCAGAGCTCAGCGACTGTGATCGAGATCGAGGTCCCGACCGGCTACGTGGCCTTCCAGATCGACCTTGAAAGGAGCATCCAACAGGCGCAGATCGGCGGCAACTTCCCCTCGCTGCGTGACGTCATCGGGGGTCACGGGGACACCTTCGCCAAGAAGACTGTGTGGTTCTTCGATTACGTGAGTTTTCTTAGAGGGCGGCGTCTTTGCTCTGTTGTTTGGAGGGAATGATGGTGTCGATGAGTTTGTTGATTTGTTAGAAGAGAATGAAAAGACGATTGAGGTTCTGGTTACAGTGTTTGATGAGTAGGGTCAATAGGTCGCTTTATAGTAATACAGGTCGATATCCAAGTCACGCATTTTGAGAAGAGTTGCCTCAAAATCAGTCATATCGGGTGGCAGGAATCGCAATTCTCTTACTTTTTCTTACTTGGATTAACATAGTGGCGTTTGATATGCGGAGATGGTGTTTTTTCATATTTATGACGTAAGGTATACGTTGAAAGGTATATTTGATTGTATGTTTTCATTATTATACATGACTTGACCTCGTGAAATTTTAACTCTACTGCAGATACCGGGGAACACGACTTGGTGCTTTGAATATGTAATGAAGAGGTGGTATCCCGTAGCCAACTTGACGAGGGTCCGAATGGCCACTATCTATGAGCAGTATCAACCAGGTAAGGAAGAGCCTTCTTGATTTTTTTTCCACCATATAATACGGACTGATAATTTCTTTCAATAATTATGACATGCAGTAACTGACTGAGATAGTTTACACCTCTGTTGAGCAAAGAGTTTTCTGTTCCGTTGTCTCATCTGCCTCCTCCTCTCTGCTTTCCTCTTCTTTGCTTTCCCACTAACCACTCTCCCCTCTTCTCTCTCTCTCTCTCTCCCCGCAGAACGCTTCCAGATGGTGATGCTGAACTCAACCGTGAACACCCTGGACGTGTGCGAGGTGTGCGGCTCGTACCAGTGCCCTTACTGTCCCATCTACAGTTCGGCGCCGTCGCTCAACCTCCCCAACATCGGGTTCTTATTCTCCGTGGCTCTTGTGACTTACGTCTATCAGGTGTTCTCGGAAGGTCGTTCGTTCTCGCCGTCCTCGTTCAGGTGGCCAGGTGGCACTGGCAGTGTTTGGTGAGAGCGAGTTTACGAGTTTCCAATCATGGCCACAACGAATTTAAGTGTATTGTCTTGGGAGACTTTTCTATTATGTGGAGAATCGGAATTTGTGAAATTCCGAAAGTTGGTTTTATTTTTCACTGATGCTGATGAAATTAGATAATCAGTCAGCAGCTTCAGAATTTGAATCAAGAGAATGATTTGCTCAAAGAAGAACTTGTGATGTTTTAATACAGTAAAGTAATATGTTAAAATATATTCAGTGAAAGAAAAGAAGAAATTAGAATGTCCTTTTTATTAATTAAAGTTTGATTAAGAATAATCAGTATTTTGTAAGTAGTACAGTTTGTACTTATTGATTAAGTCTAAGAAACATGGAGAGATCGATTCTCTGTACAAGAATCCGTCCGTTAGTTTAAACTGACAATATCCGTCCATTTTGAGAGAACGAAAAGTTCTTGTTAATATCCAGCCAAATGTTGTGATAGGGTGTCACATGCTGTCATGGAGGTCTTCCAGTATTTTAAATCACTTTAATAATGATATATTAATTGTTTAGTCACAAAGAAAATCTATTTCTTTAACCAGATACCAATGTATTACACCAGGTACATTAAGAATAGGTGCCACTATGTTTTTATACTTTCTACATCGCGGTTCTTCCATTCTTGAGTGGGGTAGATATACCAAATATAGCAGCGCAAGTAATAGCAAGGAGGCATGTTTACACTTTAAATGCCTGCGGTCGGTGTGTCTGCTGAAGAACAATGCCTTATATCTATTATCTTTATTTTTATTATTATTTTTATGAACCTATGATGCCAATGATTTGTCAACAACAGTTTTGTTAGTTACGGTGAGACATTCTGAAAATGATTGTTCATATAATTGTTGAAAGTAATGATTCCTTCTGTTCTGTAGACTGGGTATCATCCGTACTGTATGTTTTATTACCACTATGAATTGTGAAATTCAGATTTGTACCATAAGTACTGAAACTATTTTCTTAACACATGTACATACTGTGTGTTGTATATTTTTGTATAATCAACCTCGAATGAAATAGCTTGCAGTAGGCTTTATAAAGTTGAAATGTTTTACAAAGTACATGTGCAATAAAAAGTTGTACATATGAAACGTTCAGGCATCCCTCCTCATTGTTGTAAATATTTCACAATATGCAGCTTCTGTTCTCGGAAAAAGGCAGTAACAGATCTTATTGTATTTTTCCTACGTGATGTAAATGGTTTGCTGAATGATAGTGACTCCTGAGTGGTTTATGAAGTTTAGAATTTGAAATTCCTGAGTGCAAGTAGCAACCGGAAAGCGGAAAAGTGTTCTTTCTTTTGCTTCTGTATTGAATCGAAATACAGTGATGCGTGTATATGCTTTATTTGTATAGATCGAACTTCAGGACATTTTTCCTTGTTCATGGGAGTATTTCATGGATAATATTTAAAGAACCAGTGCACCAAGTAGTGTGAATGGAAGTACTAATATGATAAAACAGGTGGATTGATTCAAAAGATACAATATATTAAAACAATTTTAGAATTAATTTAAGTAACTTGTTCACTTCTTTTCTTTCTTTTTATACATTATCTTCCTCTGGTTTACTGTTGTGCTAGGTATTGACAGTAGACCAACTTGGGCACAAATATGTATGACGTCATGTTTTTAAAAAATTACCAATGGTATTTGTACGTCTGGACATCCAGTTTTGGGGATTCCAGTAAAAATATATATTTGAATGGTTTTTATTATTAACCCATTGGTCGCGGTATTAAATAAATGTTTCTGCAGTAGGATGGCTGTTTTACATGTCTGGCACGGTGCCATCTGCGTCTATGACCGACTCTGCTTTTGTAGTAAATCATGCCATCCGCTTTAAGAATCCTTCATCACTGACGAAGCTGATAATCGTTACATGACATTGACACGAAGAATGTGTAACGAATGGCTAAGAAATCGCAAAGCATCAAGCTTCATGTGGTGCTAGTTTGATTAACAGCATTCACAGCTGTACATGTTCAGAGAAGTAACACAGTTCCAAGTATTAAATTACTTGAAAGATATGTCTATTGTAAATTATGTAAATTAACCAGACAGAGACTTAAAATAGGTTACATAACCCACTGCTGCCTGATCATCAGGACGTAACTTTACACAAGGCGATTTATTTTCGAGCTCACTGCTTTTTCTTGTATGCTTGGTAGCATCTATACCCAGCAACGAAAAATGAAATCGTCTTTGGGTCCCGGAAAGAGGCACGTTGATAGTAGCCGCAGAGTGTACTCCTGCACGGCATCATTCAACCTCAGCACTCGGATGCCACGGTAAGTGCGACCTCCATGGAAGGCCCCCGCACAGAAACCACCTTGTCGTGGCGCTGGGGCTTGAACTCCTTCCTCGAACGAGCCCGCTCTGCATCTGGCCAGTCTCTTCCTTCCGTTGAGGTGGCCTTCCAGCAGCTGGTTCTCTGGGGAGGGATGACTTAAGTGTTCCTAGGTGCCGATCTAGTAGGTAGGGTCGCACCCCTCTGGTCCTCCCCCCAGGGGGCGTTTGTCGGGCACTGGGAAACGGGAGTCCTGGAGGTTGAGCGATGCCGTGTGTGAGGGTTGTCTTAGTCTGTCGTAACTGACAACCCAGCACAAAATAGGTAGTGATGCCAGACACAGGGTTTGAACATTACAGGTTTATTCCATAACGCAGATAGTCTGACGTTATGGTGCACGAAAGATATATTCACAACTTCACAATGGTCACAGCAATAAACAATATCACAACACGTATGAACAGGCGGAGAAATTAGGTGTCGACGGTAGCGTTGTCGATTCCTGGTCTGTTGGTGTGTTCCAAACATCCTGCTTATATGGAAGGGGTTCGCATCCGACGTCCCCAACGGTAGTAACGTGGGAAGGTTGTCTGGAATGTAAGGGGCATGGCAATCGAGAAATTAGGCTCTCGTTTTGAGGGTGTAGGTCTTTGGAATGGCAACAATGTGTGAGCCACCCATCACTCAAAGTTGACCTGACCTGACCCGGCGATTGCCTCGCTGGATAAGGGTGCGAAAATGCATATATATGTATATGGATCTATTGCTGTGATTAATATCTTGTATAAGCATAATATATACATCTCACACCGCGTATGAGTACGCCCTGCGGCTAGCAATACGCCTCTTTGGTCCTCTATTCCAGCAAGACGGGTGGCCTGATCTCGACTCGGTTAGGTCAATCAGCTGGTCTCTCTTTTGAGCTAGGCTAGGGTCAAGCAACCCCTGTCTTGCAGGCAATCACATGGTCTTGCGAGTGTCATCAATGTGATGCGGGCGTTGTGTATATTCTCCCATCACCCCTGTGGCTTCTGAGCACAGCCTCAGTATACAGGTTCCTTGTTGGACTCAGTAGTGGGTGAGGGCGTGGGAGGATGAATTGAAGCGCTCTTACATGGCAACACACAAAAAAAAACTCTGACAATCCCGTTGACGAACTCGGCACAAAGTTGACCAAGGCTGTCACCTTGGAGCCTTTCAAGGTCCTCGGTGATAAAAGTAAGAGAATGGGTAAGGCTCTGCCATCGGTTCAGAGAAAATCTGCCCAAGAACATCGGGCTGGACCCTCTAAACCAGCCCCAGGCTCTGACAAGTCTCTGGCGTCGGTTCAGACGACGAATCAAAACAAAAATGGAAACCAGGTAAGACCCTCCAACCCTGCTGGCCCCACTGCCAAATCCCCGGCGTCGGTTCGGAGGACAGGCAACAAGCGGCCTTGGCCAGCTATGGACTCGGAGGGCGAGTCTGTAGCCCCAAGTCGGTTCCCCCTAAACTGGAAGGATTTGACAACGCTTACCAGATGGTACGGGCTAGAAAACCAGAGACAGTGCTGTCTGACGATTAGAATTGCCAGAGACAATGGCGTGATAATCGTACCGAATGACCAAACCAGTCTCACCTTCCTCCAGGAGACAGACAAGCTCCTGGATAGGCGGAAGGTGAGCCTGTTGGCTCTGACTCCCGAAGAGAGGAAGTCCAAGATGGTGCTTCTTGGCTTCCTTCTGATATATGACCTTGATGTCATCACATATCATCCCAAGGTGGTGGGAGCTTCTCGACTCCAAAAGGAATCACCCAACCAGGCAAGTCCTGGTCACTTGGAAGGGAGCCCCAGTTGCGTCCTTAGATCTTGCCAATTGGGGCTCCTACAGCCTCAGGACATACATTCCTGACCCGCTCCATTGCTTCACATGCCAGAAGTACAAGCACCACCAGGCCACTTGCTCTGCAAAGCCAAAGTGTGGTGTCTGTAGTCAGGCACATAGTACGGAGGTGTGCCTCAAAGCACATGAGGGCAAGTGGGACACCACTGCAGTGTCCCAACTGCCACAAAAAGCACCACGCCTACAGAGCCTAAAACATTTCGTAAGGAAGGAAAGGCTGTCGGCATATCGTTGCAGTGTAGACTTTGTCCCTGCCCCTCCAACATATGTCTGAGGCAGAGCAAAGAAAGGTAAATCCCCTACAATAGGAAGGCGCACGCCCAAGCAAAACCACCGCCGGACACCTCCAGCACAAGGAGTTTCTGGCTCTGGTAGGAGTTCTAAGACGGAAACAGACCCGAAAGGGGTCTGGGAAACCCACATAGTCAAACCCAAGAGCGGAGAGATAAACTCTATTTACAGAGAAGGACTCCTGCTGACGACAGTCATCACAGCAGTTGCGACAGCATTGGAGAGGACCAGTGAGGAGACGAAGAAGGTAGTTAAGGTCGGCATGACAGCAATAACTCAGACTGTTGCTGCTCTGAAGGAGAGGGAGATGAGTCCTATGGCCTCAAAACCCACTCCAACTCAAGACGAGACTCCTCTCCCCACAAACGCCCAGGGCGAGACTTGTCTCCCCACCCAATCTGCAGCCAAGACCACACTGGCAGAGCCTGCACCCAAACCCCAAAGGATGAGGAAGCCACAACCATTCAGAATGAAGGTCAAGGCGATCAAGGGTTCTCCACCTCCCAGGAGACCCAGCCCTACTAATGGCTCGACCTGTCCTGACGACAGTGACGAGTCCAGTGAGAAAATCACGCTCAGTGAGGAACTTACCAAGGAGTTGTCAGACTCCAAAATGTCTGACGTTACCCACACTGGGGCGTCGGACAGAGACCAATTATGTCGACGTCGTTGACGACACAGACTTAATGGACTCAGATTAGCAAAATGGCTTCTAATCTAAGAATACTGCAGTGGAATATCAACAGCTTTTCCTCAAGGAATGCCCTTCACGCGATAGTGCGATCTTGGAACATTGACGTTGTCATGTTCCAGGAGACCCTAACAGGAATTTGTTCACTTCTCGGGATATCATCCCTTTGTGTTGCCAAGTATGCAAGGCACCAGAGGTTTGATTACCTTTTTGAAGCTACCACATAGCCAAGGTGCTTGTCTTGCCCCAAGATTGCTCTTCTCAACAGCCAGGAGCCTACAATCCTCGATGGAAGGTGGACAGGGCCAACTGGAAAGTTTTCCAGGAGGCCCTGGCCAGGTGCCTCAGAACCAGTGACTTCTCACTTAACGATAATGTGGATATATTTGAGGCCAGACTAGTAAATGCCATAGACAAGGCAGCCTCAGAGACCATCCCCAAAAGTCGTCCGTGGTCCAGATGTTTCAAAGACGCCTGGTACTACAATGATGAGATTAAGGAGGTCAACCACAGAATCAATATGTGCAGAAGACACTTTCGTAGACAGAGAACCCGAGAACCACGCTCTTTTGAGAGAGATTCTCAGGGATGCTCAGGAAACTGCTAAGAGGGTAAAGCAGAAAAAGACACTGGAGTGGTGTGAGTCCTTTGGCCACCAAACCTCCCTTTCAGAGCTGTGGAACCGTATCAGATGGGCCACAAATCGCTCAGCATCCAGAAAGACCCACCATGACCCGCAGTCAGAGGCGGAGAGACTGGCACTCGAGTTCTCTGCCAGAACAAGTAGCACCGGCCTACCAGCAGAGTTGAGGGCATGCCAAGAGGAATTGCTTCCAGGCAGGCATGCCCTCATCAGAGAAAAGGCGGTCGAGCCTGATGACATAGATGCCATGTTCTCTCAGAAGGAATTACAGTGGACATATAAAACCAGTTCCCGGTGAGCGCCGGGTTGTGATGGGATCTCCTACCCCATCATTTCATCTCATCAAGTCCTGGGAGACTTCCTCGCTACCACAGTGCTGGAAGAAGGCTGACATAGTTCCCATCCCTAAACCAAAGGAGCCAGGATGGTACCGTCCCATCTCTCTACTCAGCTGTCTGGGAAAGACAGCAGAGAGAATGGTACTGAACCGGCTACAATGGAAGTTGGAACCTCCACATGAACACCTACATGGGTTTACAAGGGGTAAGATCACTGCTCACAGCATGGCCACCTTACTGAGCACTGTCAGCAACACCAGCTCTGTCATTGTCTTCCTGGACCTGGAGAAGGCTTTTGAATTGGCGAGCCCGCTCTCCATTCAGGAGATCCTGATCCGCAAGGGAATCAAAGGCAGACTGCTTTCCTGGATTGGTGACTATTTTCAGAACAGAACTGCCAGAGTTCCAAGTTCCAAAGTCACCTTTCCAGGCAAAGGGGGGGGGGGGGTCCTTAGCCTGGCCTTTAACACCCTCATGTTAAGCATTCTTGACATTCCACTCCCAGCAGAACAGAACTGCCAGAGTGAAGTTCCAAGGTCACCTTTCCAGGCATTTGCCCCTGGAGAATGTTAAGCATCTTCGACATTCCACTCCCAGCAGGGTGCAAGATCATTTCATATGCAGATCTTGCAATTATCTCTGCTGGGAGACGAAATGAGAATTTAACTGGAAAGGCCCAGCATTGTCTGGACCTAATGTCTGAGGAATGCCGCAGAGTCAGGCTTAAGATATCAGCAGCCAAATCGAAGGCATTGGCACTGAAACATGATGTCAGCAACCAAAGACAGCGAGTCCAAGGGTTAGAGTGGGTTCACGTCTTCCAGTACTTGGGGGTATGGGTTGATGAGAACCTCACCTTCACCTCTGAGATTGAATATCTAGAACGGACCAGGGGAGGTTTGTCAGGGCGGCGCTTAGGGGCTGGGCAACGTGTACTAAGATCCTATGTGCACGCTGTCCATCCCATTGTGGACTACGTCTCCATCGCCCTGATTACGGTCAAGCCTGGACTCAGGAAAAGGCTTGACATGCAAAACGAGGCTGTCAGGATCATTCTGGGTGTCCCTGGGTGGACTAAGGTCACCAACTTCCTCTTGGAGGCCAATCTTTTCCCACTGGACACCCGGATCGATCAGATGGCGGCCCAGCTCTTTGCAAAAGTTTTACAGTCTACGCCAGGTCGCAGCTAAACCAGAAAATGCAACATCAGCTTGCACAGAACCACAAATTCTTTGCTAACAGTACCAGGGTGCTAATACGCTTTAAGCTCAAGGAGACACTACTGGTTAAGGACATAGACCTCCCCCACCCTGACTATGTCACAGCCCCGCCGTGGACACGACCCTTGATAGAGTTTTATGTCATGAGCCTGTCAAGGAGAAAGACACGGTACTCACCGCCTCTGTTAAGGGATGAGGCTGAGAGGAATATCGCAGCAATAATTCTGCCGGGTAGTAAAACCTATTTCACAGATGGTTCTGTAGACCCCATCACCCATACTGCAGGCGCCGGTTTTCCAGCAAGGGGTATAACAAGAGCTATGCGGGTATTTGACAATGCCTCTTCGCTCTAGGCAGAGGCAGTCACTATTATGGAAGCCCTAGCCCAAGCATCCCAGACGGACAGGCATGTTGCCATATATACAGATTCTAGGGCCGCCATTGACAGCCTACAACAAAGCACGCCCCTTGATAACGTTTATCTTCTGACCACGATTCTCACCATTGTTCAGAGAATCCTGGATCAGGGTAGACACATCCTCATCAACTGGATTCCGATCCATGTTGGTATCGAGGAGAACGACTTAGCCGACAGGTTGGCAGAAGAAGGCAGGAAGAAACCCTTGAGTGATCTTGTGGTGCATCCTATCCAGGAACTGCTAAGGCATAAAACGATGGCTGCAGGGCAGGTCGGTGCCCTGCAGCTGTAGTGATTCCCCCGAGACATTCCCTTGCCCCAAAGTAAAATCCCGATTGAACCCATGGTAACGTGAATCCTTGTCCTGTGTAGAGGTAGGCTGCCACCAGCTGATAAGGGATCAGCACCCGTGTATTTGCGAGACAGTCGAAGACGTAAAATGTATGTTATGTATGTGCATGAGTGTATGTCAGTTTGTATGTGGAAGAAATAGAGTTCCTACACAGGACATTGCCGAGCAGGCGTGGCTAGAGTCAGGCAAACATTCTTATTTCAGTGTTTTCCAAATTAAGTCTTAAAAGATATAAAAAGAAAGTTCCGATCATCAAAGTTTATTTAATATATATATTCAATAAGAACACAAAAGGTCTCTCCTCCTTGCATATCAAAAATGCTTTCCTTGGCCTGGCCATGAATTTGTCTATGGCCGCAACCCTTGTAAAACAATAAAAGTGCTATAAAAAAGTAAAAGAAAAACAACAAGTGCCGAAAGGGCACGAGTTGTGAGCAGTGCGTTGCCGAGCTATGGGCTCATCTGCAAGAGGCTGTCTGCTGCCGAATAACGCCTCGCAGGGGGTTTTATGCCCTTCTTTCCAGGGAGGGAGCATGTGGTAGGCCCTCCTTCCAGGGAGGGAGCGAGTAGTAGGCCCTCCAGGGCAACGCCATCTCTTGGCGCCGCTTCCCCCTCGTGGCGACAAAGGGGACACTCGTGCATTGGTCCTGGAGGGATGGCTGGGGCGAAGCACATCACTACACAGCGACATAGAGAGGAAGCGAGAACCTCGCCCTCGGCCAGCCACAGGCTATGAGTCGCTGATACTCTCCCCCAGAATATCAAGGTGTGCTGGTCAGCCGTCACAGACTGAGAATAGGCTATCTTTGTGCGTGGCAAATCATACCCACCATTGGGCATGATGAGCAATGTTGTGAACATTGTGGCACACCGGTCGCCAAATTAGAGCACTACCTGATGGAATGCGAGCACACTCGTTTCCTCAGGCAGGGCCCAGAGACGACAGCCGCCGGACTGTTTAGACGGTTATGCCTGTCTCTTTCCCCCTGGCAACTGGAGCGCCTACAGACAATCCGACTGCCACAGTAAACATTCAGTTATGATGATCAGATCAGTCAGGACTTATAGCTGGCAGAGGCTAGGCCACCTCGTCCATATAGCCCTGGCAAAGTGACGTCTTCGCGAATCTCTCTGAACTAAACTGAACTGCCCCCTGGCAACTGGAGCGTCTACAGGCAATCTAACCACCACGGTAAGCATTCAGTTATGATGATGATCAGATGAGTTAGCACTTATAGCTGACAGAGGCCAGGCCGCCTCGTGCACATAGCCCGGGCGAAGCTACGTCTTTGAAAATCTCTCTGAACTAAATTGAACTCCATGGAAGGAGGCGGGAGAGGGGGGGGTGCAATCTATTAGATCAGCAACGAGGAACCATTTGGCCGTCCCTCCCCACTGAAACTCCCATTGAATAGTCCAGCTCAGCGGGAGGAGATTGACCAGATCCAGGGTGGGCTAAGCTAAGAAAGAAACTCAAGAACCCCACACCATGTTAAGGTGGATCCTCTTGTGGAGGATGTACCGCTACTCACTACTATAAGGTCCATATGTATCTGCAAATGCCTGACAGTGTAACATGGCTCAGTCTCTAGGATTAAAGGCCTGTCCACACTCCTGAACAGATTCCGTGGACACAGACGAATATGTTGACAGTTGGATGTTTTGCTTGCTTGTGGGCAGACAAGTTCACACAAACGACAGTGTCGTGCCTATGTCTATTGCGTCAGAAACGAGATATTCTAGCATCGTTAACAGAACGAATAGAAATTGTATTTATTGGACAATTTACCAAGTAAAAGAATCTTTCCTCTTTTATGATTTAAAAACGGAATACATTTGATACTTTCATATAACCTCAACTTGTGTTCAAAACTATAAAATCATCCTTGTCTAAATTGACTGTTCCATGTGACACAGTTGAATAGCAGTCTTAGCATCTCTTTTTCTTTTTTCCAAAGTAGTAAGTCATATTTTCTAGTATCTGCTTAGCTTATACCTAGTTACTACTCTGTGAACTCTTTCCAATGAGTCCGTACCACTTTAGCTCGTTTTTTTTTTTTTTTCCATAACTTCCTCCACTATCATGAATGTCCTATTCATGTTTGTAACGACTGCGAACATTTTATGAACCTTTTCACTTATGAGATCATCTGGATGTATATAAGTTCGATTTTTCCTCATTACACTTCTTTGCATTTTTGCGTTGTCTACGAACTTATTCACATATTTGACATTAAATCATTGTTGAAATTAATCAACATAATTGGTGCCAAGACTAATTCTTGGGGTACTCCACTAGTTACTATCCTGTAGGAGCCTCAGATCCCTTTCGTAAATAAGGAGAGGCTGATGAGCTCTTGGGTGTTGTATGGCTAGTTATAAATACCACACTTTGAAGTTTTACAGTTGGCCTGATAGTGCCCAAACTGCTGGCATTTGAAACACCGAAATGGTTTTGCCACTGAAGTCCTGAGGTGTGAAGTGCCCCATTTATCTAGGAATTGGGCCTTCCATGTTGGGGCTCGTGATTCTCCTTCTGCCTACGTCGTTTGTGGCCTCCCCTCCGACCCGGTGCCGGAGAGCTGGCCATATTCTTTTGCCAGTCTTTTGGAGCGTCGCGTTGTGTTTTCTCAAGTGAAGGTGTGGAACTCGGACCAGTCCGCGCTTAGGTTTTGCCCCCAGGAACTTGGTGTGGATCTAAGGTGAGCATATCCATGCATATGCCATCAATGGGGTTTGTGATATTGGTATACATAATAAGTCTAATGACATGCAAGAAGCACTTCCCTCACCTTGAAGTCCAACAAGGGGAAGCTCAGTGTTAGAGAATATCCCTCCAACTGCCACAAGGATGATGAAAGAGTATATGCAGCCCCAGCCTCATACCAAAGGCAATCGTGGGACCTATGCAATGCTGATGAGGCAGGTGCCGCTTGACATCATTTTTGTCTTGTAAATATATACTGAGCCGTAAAGCTTGTAAGCTAGCAAGATTAGTGTTTTCCCAAGGTTATTTCCTCTGAAAACCTAAATGCTCGATATCTACTGGGTGTAGAGAACATTGTCCTCAAGATTTGCTGTTTTGATATGTTGCAGATATTACCTATGTAATGTTATGTGTAAATTTGGTTATTTTCTGTGGGGTGGAGAAAAGTTGAATTGTCTAATTCAATCATTTCAAAATATAATTTGGCAGCAACCTGTTTTCGACTAAATCTTAAATTGAGTATGATTCACTCAAAATTTATGTTAATGATTATGAACAGAAAGAGGGAAGACCCAATTTTATTATTTGGCTTGACAAGAATTTAGTGTGAATGTAGAATTTTATATATTAATGTAATATAGAATAAAATAGCAGGTACTTAATGTTGCATCTACATGTGTGAGGTTTGCTTGCGGTTTCTCCATTTCTGACCTCATATCAAGCAAAGTTTGCCTACAATAAGAAAACACCATATGATGTGGGGGCTTGTAATCTTTCCATGTGAGCTGGCTGTGGGTGGGGTGGGGACACCCCCTTCTTCACATCGGGAGAATCTTGCCCCTGGTCGATTTTCTTGGGGGAGGGGATGACCAAACGATTCTTTCAGACCGATTCAGAAAATGGGGTTGCACACCTTAATTGGACCTCCCACCAGGGTCATTTCACCTGTCCCCGTGTTTGCCATGCATCCCTAAGAGCTAGGAGACGGGAGGCCTGGAGCTTGAGTGATGCCATGCATGTGTATGCCCTGTGGCTAGCAACATACCTCTTTGGTCCTTTATTCTGGTTAGATGGTTGGCCTGATCCCAGGTAGGTAGGTCAACTGCTTGGTCTTCTTTGCTAGGCTAGGGTCAAGCAGTCACTGCCCCATCACCATCACACAGGTCTGTGACTGTCTTCAGCATGAGGTTGTGCCTGCAAATACTCCCCTGCAATTCTTAGAGGGATATTCCCTGACGTTCAGCTGCCGCTTATTGGACTCCATGGTGGGTAGGGGCATGAGAAGGTGAATGAGAGATCCTTTTATGGATAAAAACCATTTACAACTTGCACGTGGACACGCCTATGGCTGTCACCTTAGAGCCTCACGAGGTTACTGGTGATAAAACTGGAGTGTGGGCTGGTCCGAGTTCTGCAGCTTCCAAAAAAACTCCTCTGCCCAAATCTTCAGCGCCAAACCGGAGGGGTGTCTAGAAACTGGTGAGTTCAGAACCCTGAGCCGAAGGATTCAATTTAGGGTCCCAGCAAACCCCTGAGGGATTCAATGATCCTTTCCAACTGGTTAGGGCCATAGTGACCCAGCAGAAGGTCCTGATGCATATTAGTTGCTGTAAAGATGTAGGCACAATCATTTTCCTCAAAGACCATCAAGGAAACTAAAGAGCTAGCCATTGGTCAGAGCCAGAGGTCAGGTAGGCCAAGTTGGTGTTGCTTTGCTTTCCAGTTTCCTATGGTCTGGATGTGATCACCTCGCATCCTTTGGTTCTTGAGGCTTCCCATCCGGTTAGGCATATTCTTATCACTATGAAGGGAAACCCTGTCAGCTCCCCAGATCTAGGCAACTAAGGGACTTACAGCCTTAGAACATATGTAGCAGAGCCACTCCAGTGCTTCAAGTGCCACCAGTCCAATTATAAGGCTAAGTCGAAGTGTTGCATTTGAAGTAATTCACACAGACATGAGCCTCAAGGTTTTTAAGAAGGGGAACATTATCACCCCAAAGTGCCCGAACTTCAGCATCATGCTTGGAGCCTGGTCTGCCGCGTGTACAAAGAGGCTGCACTCGAGTGCCAAAATGCTGCAATGAGATTTTATTCCAGCCCTCCTTAGTCACCCATTTCTGAGACCAGATGAAGAAGGACAAGTTACCCCATCATCTGGGTAGTGGCCTTCGTAGTGCTCTTTGGTTTCTGACCCCCTTCAATCATTCACTAGGACCAGGATCTCCTTTTTACTGGATGTGCCAGATGGAGTAGTATGTTTGAGAAGGGGACCTTCTCTGAAGGAAGCCAACATCGACCCGACATGTCTGAGATAGGAGAAAATTTTAAGTTAAATGTTGTCTCTAGTGCTTGGCTGGATTGCGGTGGACTGAATGCCCTGGGGGCACTGGAGATGATGAATATATCCAATCAGTACTCCTGAGGATGCCATGTAATGGATGACACATCCTCCCTTGTTAGACTTCTTGTTGTGTTGGGGTCCTGCTTGGACAAGTAAGGAATGAAGATCGTCTCATGGAGATTTCATCAAATAGGGAGAGTGGGGTCTCCCCTAGAGATTAAAACCCCCATGATCACAGGACTGGAACTGGGCAGTGAGATTCACACTAATGAACCCTAACCATATAGTGCAGAGCTTCGGAAATCTATAACAAAGAAAAAAAAACACAATCCAAAGAGCAGAGCTCTGTACATAATCAGTCCACACATTCCTGGAGGTGGAATTCATCAAAAATATTGATCTGTCAATATTTACAAATCAAGGCATTACAGAGGTGAAACGTGCTGAAAAGAAGGGAGATAATGGATTGGTCGACATGCCAATGCTGATTCTCATCTTTGACAAGGAGAGGTAGCCAGACATTATCATGACAGCAGAGATAGAGCAGAGACTGAAGACAGTGTCCTCGGAAAGATCACATTCCGAGGGCTGCACAAAGGGGAAACAGGAGACAGTCATCCAAGCCTCATTGACCATTCCTGTAGTCACGAACCATCAGGAGGCAGAAGGGGGAGAATACCCGAGCTTATGACAGTCTCCTAAAGCAACAGTGAAAAAGATCAAGTCCTCAGAGGAAAAGACCTAGGCCATCTCGGAGGCCATGCAAGGAGCTACAGCGCTATATGTTCAACAAGCAACTGTGATTCCTAGTTCAACCCCTGTAATGAAAGCAGCAAAAGCAGGAGCGAAGGTGGTTATCTTAACTGAACACCAACAGTGGCCAAAGGGCAAGGAGAGGCCCCAATTCCAGTATGAGGAACCACATTACGACTACCTGGGCCTGCCAGATTTCCATCTGTGGGAACAGTGTCGGGGACCACAGGCCAACCCCCAGGAGCCACTGGAAAATTGGGGAAGCCTTACGAAGGACGACATATCCCTCAAGCAAGAAGGTAGCAGGAGCCATTTACAAGCCAAACTTTCCCACCAATAGACATGGCAAAGCTGCAAATGTATCCAAACGCCACACAAAACAATAGCTTCCCTGCTGCAATGGAATTGCTATGGAATTTGTTCAAAATGGGAAGAACTGTAATATATGATATCAACATGTAATCCAGTCTGTGTATAGCTACAAGAAATCATGACCAGGGAAAGCAAACCGATTTCTCAGAGAGGATACCAAGTTCATACTGTAATGGTAAATCAAGACACTCCACAGCAAGCTCTCCCCCTGCAGACTATTTTGCAAATAAATGCAGTGAGGATAGGACTGACAAGACCATAGACTGTAGCTTCAGTGTACCTAATTCTGTATGATCGACAGAACATTGTGGAATTGAAGAGATCAATAGAATAACTATCTACTCCTTCCCTGCTCCTGGGAGACTTTGATTGCCGCCATCGCCTATGGAGAGACCTACATGTAACTCGAGAGGTAATGCCTTGGAGACCGTCATCCTTGAGACAAGGGTAACTGTTCTAAGCACCGACCTCACCATAGGGTCGACTGACACTGAGCTGGACTTCCCATGGCAGGTCATGGAAGGACCACTTTCCGGTCCTGCTGAAGACAATGGACGGAATCGCAACCAACGGGGTTCCATGCCGGAACACGAGGCACATGATGCTTCCACCGTTCTCCATTCTCTAGTGCCATGGAGGTCAGATAAGTGCCAAGAAGCTGTGCTTCTTGACACTTAAGCAGTTGAAACGAGGTCCAAGTGATATGAACAATGGCCATTACAAGAAGCTACATGCAAAAGTGAGACGGGTGCTCAAAGAGACCAGGTATGCATCATGGATGCATTGCGTATCCTCTGTCAACACTTCGACGTCGCTGTCGCTTGTTTGGGACATGGTGTGCAAGATTGCTGGGATATCCACTTCGTTTCCATTATCAGCTGTGAAGATTAATGACATAATCATCACAGATAAAAGATACCGCAGATGTACTAGCTGAATCTATGACAGAGATCTCTTCTGTCAGTTACGCTACAAGGTTTGCCAGCCATAAGGAAGAAAAGGAACAAAAACCACCATCGTTCTTGAGCGATTCTCCAGTGGAACTTCCATACAACCTTCCATTCATCAGGAGAGAGATGGAATTTGCTCTCCAGCTCTGGTGCAAGACTACCTCAGGAGATAACATTCCATACCAAAAGATTTTGCACCGTAGAGTTTTTTTACAAGTTATTCCGGGAAGGCACAGAGATACCCTCTTGGAAAAAAAGCAATAGGAGTAGCAATCCCCAAACCTGGCAAAGACCCTTCCTTACCAGAAAACTACAAGTCACTCTCTCTGATGAGCTGCAAATGCAAGCTGTTGGGGATGGTCAACTTTTGCTTGCCATGGTACCTATAGAAAGAGAAATTCATTTCACTATTTTAATTCGGATTCTGAAAAATGAGATCAACAATAAACACACTCGTCAGACTGGAAACTGCTATTAGAAATGCCTTCACATAAGACCATTTACTGGTAGTCTTCTTCGATTTGGAAAAGGCATACGATACGACCTGGAAGCACAGCATAATTCTAAAACTGCATTCCATCGGCCTACGACCCTGAACGTGGATGATTTTGCATTGTACTGCTTCCAAGGGAGCATACTGAATGCTAAGAACTCCTTGCAGACTGCAATAAATCAGGTCTTGTAGCAGACCACATACTACGGTTTCAAGTACTTCTAGAACAAGATTGTGGCAATGCATTTCCACAGAAGAATTGGCCCTTTCTTAAGAGTTTGTCAATTTGTCAACAGGGTGAAGTTCTTGGGTTAGACATTCAACCCAAGATTGACGTGGCTACCACACATCAAATAGCTGAAGACGAGGACCACCAAAGCACTCAGGATTAGGGTACTCTCACACCTGTCCTGGGGCGCCGTTTTTGCGGCTCTACCGAATGCTGGTCAGAAGCAAGCCTACTCATCGGCTCCGCCAACGTTCCTCTGGTACTGAACCCAGTACACATGAGGCTCTAAGGGTCTGCACTGTTCTTCACCAGTGCTGCCCTTATTTGCTGTGAGTGGAGAACCACCTCTAGTTACAATGTTATTACATAAACCTTATTTATTACAACAGACTACAATGAAACCCTGAATACCCTAGTTATAGAACTGTGATCAGTAGGAAAATGAGTGGCCTTGTAGAAAATCTCGGTCTGATCCTATGCAGGACCCAACCAGTTGGCATCCCCAGGTTCCTCCTTGGACAAATCCAGTCGAGCTGGTTAATCGGGAAAAAAGGAAGAACTAATATGAAAATCAAGCAGATCATAGAGCCCACTTCAAGATACCAAGCTTCAACAGAGGTATTCAGAGATAGCTCCAAGTCTGAAGATGGCAGAGATTGCCCTACGAACTATTTGCGAAGAATACCAGGAGCCATTAACTGTAGCTCATGCTGTGGAAAGCTGTGCAGAGCTTGAGGAATTCCGAAGCAGATACTTGTGACAGCTATTCACTCTTAGAAGATGAGATGACTATAATAAGTCTTATAGATTTCCGTACGGAAACCTACTATACGAGTTATATATATAAATAGAATATGTATAGAAGTACTTTCTATTTTTTTCAACATATAGAATATGTAAGCTATCAAATTATATGGTCACAATTGGAGTAATTCTTTCGAATTTGTTTACATTTTGATGGGTAGCAAGCAATCTCTGCAGACAAAGCCTCGGAAGGATTAAAAGTTTACCATTCGCTGTCTTTCATACAATCAAGCAACCATACCAGGATAAATCAGTTGGGTAACTCATGTAAAAACAATAAGATAGCCGAGTTTAATTCAGTTACTGTGATAACCCTTAATATCAACAAGTAATGTGGTGTGTAATATCCATGAACTGAACTGATTTCCAATACTATTTCTTGAATGCAATACTTTATCCTTATTCTGTAACCAGTTAAGTGAAAAGCTTTTATTGCTGTAAAGTATGAAAATACAAAGTATACAACACCTGGTGAATAAACAAAACTATTAAAAGCCTCAAATAAATGTTGATTAAACAAGTATGGTGTTAATATATTCAACTTCATTTCATGTCCATATAAATTAATTAAAACACTATTTGGTATTTATCGTGAGCACATTTTCTCGGGAATCAAATGAAATAACATTTACTATTTGGCAGAAGTGTTTTGTAAGAAGAAGAACCAAGTAACGAAGATTATAATTTCAAATGCGCGCCAAAATGTCACGGGGTCGTTCTGTGAGCGTTTCGTTCGAGTGTTCGACAATGTCAGTTCCTTCCATAGAATTGCGGGTCTGTGAATCTGCAAATAAGGCCTTTTGTATCTTTCATATGCTGCTTGAGACTTTTTTTTCACGGTCACCTGTCTCATTGTCTCGTTCTTTCTTTTTTCTTGTTTTGATTCTGAAAATTGATGCAAATTTGCTTCCTTGTAGACTTCTCAAAATCTTGAGTATTGTACGTCTATGATCATATTGTTTGGCTGTTTCCCAGTTTATGTCAGACCTATTTTGGATTCTCTTACCACTACTGTATCTCCTCGAACGAAGATTCGCTATCACGAAGCTTCGGTCGCGGTTTCTCCCTTTCTTTTACAAGTATCTGACCACAGGAATTTATATCGCTATGGCCTATATTACAAACTGAAAATATATTTAGTCTTCTATCATAGATTTATAAGGGGCTCCTAAGGTTTAAATCTAGCCCTAGGAGTGCATGTATACATACGGGATGGCTTGGTTTCTACCAATACATTTATTTTAATCGCCAAGGTAGGAAGTGGTTTTACTTGACCTCATATATCATTTCTTCAATTCTCAGGAGGAAAGTAGCTTTATTACTGTTAAGAGTACTAGTAATAATAATAATGGTAGGTGAGGCCAGGTAGGCCAAGCGATTGATACCTAGATAAGATCTTGTGGTGCCAGTGTAAAAAATCTACATCGACCAATTGTTGAAAATTATTTTTCTGACGCATTAGATAGAGAGTTGACAGTTGATGTTCACGGCACGAGTTGAAAAACAAAATTAATGTTAACAGTTTGTAACTTTAAATAACCAGAGACCAATAGTATGGAACAAAGCATGTATGTACAATTTGTCCTACAATTCTTAAGTTACGAAACTTTCAGCATGAACAGTCTCTAATTTCCATTCCTGCATTATTCCTTGCCTCGTCCTGTCTAGCTAGTCCTTCAGAGTCTACTTTCAAAGTAATGTGTGTTGATTGTGAGGTATTCTTAAACATCTATATACCACCGACTACAGAAAAACATTCAACATATCAGAAGGGTATTTTGACACTATTTTGTAGAGACAGGAAAGTTATCCAATTATTTTTTTGGATTGAAATAGAACTTCTAAAGAAAACTGTTTTTAGTATACACAGGAAAATAATCCAAAGACAATTTTATTGTTATTTATTTACCGACTAAAATAAAATTCTCTCATAACCCGAACACACACACGTTGAACCCGTGACAAACACACGGACCATTTTTGCCATTGATCGCCACCCTAATTACTTCAACAATCACTACAAGTTCGCCAAGCAAGAAGATGCTTTTATGGAAAACATCTGCATGAGAAAATACATTATTTTACATCAACTTTATACATTACATGAACTAAGATCTTGCTAGTACCCCTATTGTCCAATTCGTCACTGGGGAGGGAGTGGGGGTGGTAACACTTTTAAAACCACTTAAAATTTATGTACAATTTTATATAACAGCAAAAACAAAATGACTGGTGTCGACTTTTAAAAGAATTTTGAAGCTTTCCCCACATCTTTAACATATTAAATAATTTCCAGACCAAAGATCATATATAGTATCCTAAATAAAAGATTGCCAAACCAATATAAAGCACTGATGTGAATTCTAGTCCTTCGCATGAAAACAACCATCAAACAGCTTGGTGACAATATGGCACATGATAAAAGCTGCTTGGCTCAAACCGTGAAATTTAGTCGTAGTGTTCCTTGAGCTTGGTCAACAGGGCGTCGCAAGTCTTCTTAGCATCTCCGAGCAACATGTTAGTGTTCTCCTTGAAGAAGATGGGGTTGTCGACGGCAGCGTAGCCGACGCCGAGGGATCTCTTCATCACGATGACCTGAGGAAATGGGTGAGGGGGGTTTGAGCTAATAATCTCTAATGCACTTTGGGAGAGAAAAGTAACGCTATCTTTTTAATGAAAAACACTTTTCAAGCATGACAGAACAGCATCGGGTTTGAGATTGTGTGGAGTCCACGGATTGTGTTGTGCAGAGATAAAGAACCCACCTGATTTGAACGCCAGACGCGCAGGACGGGCATGCCGGCAATGATGGAGTTGGGGTCGTCTTCCGCGGCGGAGTTGACAGTGTCGTTGGCACCAATGACCAACACAAGGTCAGTCTCAGGGAAGTCGTCATTGATTTCGTCCATCTCCAGCACGACATCATAGGGGACACCAGCTTCAGCCAGGAGTACGTTGAGCTGCCCAGGCATACGCCCAGCCACGGGATGGATGCCGAAGCGCACGTTCTTGCCCTTCTTCCTTAGGATGTCAACCATCTCGGCAATGGGGTACTGAGCCTTGGCAACGCACAGGCCGTAACCTGGAAGAACCATTTTGATTAGGATTTGTCATCACCCTTCTTTGCTAATTTGGTTAGAAATAGTCTGGTAATTAAAATATACAAGACAAATAACAAAAATCAAGTCCATGTGCCGTGGACACTCCGGGGAAAATATTATAGGTGGGCACAAAAAATAATCATGTGTGATCATCATATTATATTTATCCTTATTTAGTATCTTAAAAATAGGGGGCAGGGGTATGGCCTGATGTCATTCCTAGAACTGCTAATGTTGACAACTTCCTTACCAGGGACAATAATGATATTCTTGGCGTTGGTCATCATCTCGACAGTCTGTTCGACATTGGTCTCTGTGTGGGTACCAGTAATCTCCATGGGTTTGCCCGAGCCGGTGGAAGAAGTGCCGAAACCTCCCAAAATAACATTGGGAAGAGACCTGTTCATGGCCTACCGGGGGAGAGATGGAATGGTTATCCTGAGAAAGACTACAGCTCAGTATCCTTTACAAATTTAATTGTTCATGTATGTCCTATCACCTAGTAGGATTAGATAAAATGAGGAGTCCCATGCAACTTTGTAACAAACTAAATTACCCTTCAATATAGGATAAAGAACAAAAAAGAACAATCTCTCACCTTACACATAATGTAAGATAGGATGGCACCAGAGGAACCAATAAGAGCACCAACAACGGTCATCAAATTGTTATTCAACATGAAACCTTCAGCGCAGAGGGCCCAGCCGGAGTAACTGTTCAGTACCGTGATCACAACAGGCATGTCAGCACCTAAATAAAGAAAAGAAATTAGTGTATCACGTTTTACATTATTTCTATCACTAATGTGACGACCTTATACAGGGTAATGACCTTTTTTACAAAATCAAGACATACATCATTTCTTAAATGTATTTATTACAATCTATTAAAATGTGACAAATCTAAAACCCAACCACCTCACTTAGATTTCATGACCTCCCCCCACGGTAAACACTCAGGAAGATCCAACATACCACCAATGGCCATGGTAAGTGTGACACCCATGACAGCAGAGAGGGTGGTGGTGGTTCCCAGCATAGACAGCCCAACGTTGAGGGATGGGTCGACCATGTAGTAACCCATGGCACCAACATTAGCAGCAAGAAGACTAGCATTGAGAGCATGGCGGCCAGGGAGGAGGAGGGGGGCCGAGTTCAGTATTCCTTGCAACTTTCCGTAGGCCACCAATGAACCACTGAAATAGAACGTGAATGCATGTAATACTTAGTTCTTAGCAGAGGATCTAGGTCAATTGTGCAATACTAAATTCATCCAAACCTTTTTTTTAAATATAAACTAGATAAAATATACATGAACATGTTGCTACCACAATCAATTCATGATAAAAGATTACACAGCTGAAAACAAAATTGAATTCCTGGTTTCTCATTTAGTTAACAGCTCGAGATTTGTATATATAAATATAGATATAGATTATCTATCCAAATCTATCTATCTATATAAAGACTAGAGCATCATCATATATCCACCATCCTTTTTGTAGCAGCACCAAACCAGACTAACCTGAAGGTCACACCGCCAATGTAGGTACCCAAGAAGAGGGCTGTCTTGATGGCATTGGCAGCAGGGTCAGTAGCGAAGTTAGGGAAGTCGTGGAGATATGTTGCAACACAGGTGAGCACAGCTGCAGCACCCACCAAGCTGTATAGTAGTTGTGGAAATATAGACTTAAGAAAGGGATCCTTTGAATATTATTAAGTTTTAGATATCCTGCAAAACCTAACCTTCTTCGCCATGAGGGCTATTTTTTTGTGTGAATAATTAGTTAAATGCAGAAATGGTTCAGTCTTTTTTTATGAAGTTCATAAACTGAACTTCATAGTAAAAAATGAACTGGTCAAATCTTTATATGCTATATATATCAATTAAATAACCTTTAACCCTTTCCCGACGGGTGCACTTTCTACGCGAAGTCCCATATGCCGGGCGATTGCAATATTGCAATGAAATCGTCACAATAGGATGACGCCCCGGAACGGGAGTTTTTGGCTGTGTCACACGGGTGTGACGCACCGTCGTCATTGGGTTAAGATCTTAAAGTTGAAACTTGATCTTTCTAGATACAAGTATCATTATGTTGGCAACTTGTGTCCCCTGAGCCATGGATACTTGGGTCATTGCAGCCAAATGAACAACAATGCAAGAACCTTCTATTCCCTGTTGACCCAAGAATTCGAACACAACTTCCAACCAAACAACATTTCCAGACACCTTACCTGTGGAATGCAGCCACGAGCTGAGGTAGATCAGTGATCTCGATCTTCTTGGCAATGGTGCTGCCAATTGCGCCTCCCAGGGCAGCTGCTCCTCCCATCTGCATCAAGACAGGGTGGGATGGCACCAGCTGGCCAATGGTGGCTGCAATACCACCAGTCACACCAATCTGGGGAAGAAGGTCGTTTGAGAAATGGTTTGCAAGGTGGTTGATGTATCAGTTTATTAGGACCAGCTAAATTGGAATCAACAGAAAGGAAAGAGAAAAATCAATGTGCGAGAGGGGAAGAAACACAAATGTAAATTCATTTTTGATTTACCCAATGATGACAGAAGACATCTATACATGAAACTGAGAGCAAGCCCAAATTCAGAAGGCATTCATATATGCCATGGCAATGGAGGCAGCTCTCTGTTCTGTGCAGTATATACATGAAGTTTTCTGGCTCTAATGACTAGTTCTCAAACTACAGCCTTCTGGAGCAGCCTAAACCTTGTTTTAAATGCTCACCATGCCCAGAGTGTTGCCAAGCCTGCAGGTCTTCTGGTTAGAAAGACCAGCAAGGGCACCAACGCAGCAGAGAGAGGCCGCGAGGTAGGCCATCTGGTGGCTCTCAGCATAACCAGCGGCAGCAGAGGCAGCGTATCCACCAAGGAAGGCAGCAGCTGGGATGCCATACAGGTAGTTGTACTCAGGAGGATCAGTAGGTCTGTGGAGAGAGGCAAATAGTCAGCTCAATCAAAACCGATGGTCTATGTTATTGAATATTATATATTATTGAATCAAAATAAACAATATATTCATCTATTTATTTATCAAAATACCAAAGGGAATTCTGTTACAGAATTGGTTACAAGTAATCGGACTTCACTCTGACGAAGCCAGACACTAGCACTATATCTTAAATTCCTAAGCACAGTATAAAATACAAGCCAACCTAAAGAGTACCGAACTGGACTCACCTCTTGAACATGTCCAACATCCTCTGTGTGACAATGAAACCACCAAAGATGTTGATGAAGGAGATGAAAGCAGCAGAGGTGGCCAAAGCCTCAGTGATGTTAGTGGGGTAATACCCACCACCCATCAGCAGAAGACCACCAACAGCAGTAATACCTGATAAAAATGTACATCAAACTTTAGAAGTATGAGGAGGTCATTCCTATCTTTCCAATGAGATTTGACAAGTGCATATGTACAGAACATTTATATTGAATTCACTTCAAATCAAACACTGATAATTCTTTTATTTGGTGAAAAAAGAAAAGCACTTCTTATAAAAGAAATATCAGCATCTTACCTGAGATGGCATTGGTGACAGACATAAGAGGAGAGTGAAGAGCTGGAGTGACAGACCACACAGTGTGATAACCGACAATGCCAGACAGAGCAAACGTGGTCATCATCTGCGTCATGGCAGCATTGGGGGAGCCAACACCCAGACTCACCAAGCTGCCCAAACCTTAAATAAGGATACAAGATTAGAGACTGCATTCCAAAGCATTAAATTTGTCATCTGATACTTAATAAGATATACACTATTTTATACTCCAAGTTTAAACAATGATTATAACTCCCTCTCACCTGCTGTGTACATGAGGGCATCCTTCATGGTGATGTTGAAGTAATTAGGAGGTGGAGGGGGTTCCTTGACAACAGGAGCAGCAGCAGCAGCAACCGGTGCAGCTGTGGGGGAAGGCTCTGGTGGAGGTGGAGGTGGCCACATCAGTTGGCCATTCTGCAGGATGATTGACCCCCTCACCACCTCATCCTCAAGATTGATGTTGAAGTGGTCCTTCTCACCGATAGACAGGAGGAACTTGGAGATGTTGTTGCCATACAAGAAGGAAGACTGTGTAGGCAGGCGGGAAGGCAGGTCAGTAAGACCAATGTGTGTAACGTCATTGTAGACAGACACCTCACCAGGGACTGTGGTTTCGATGTTGCCTCCTGCCTCAGCTGCCAAGTCAACCACAACAGAGCCAGGCTTCATGAGGTCAACGTGTTCCTGAGGAAACCATAGATATAATTATCCAGTGTTCTATATACTATCAGGGTGCAAAGTTTAGATAGTAGTTATTCAAAACTAAACAGTTTGTGATAAGTTTCTGGTATTAACCAGATCTCATAATCTACACAGAATAAAAAGTTTCAAAATTAAAGGCAGAGGAAATCATTTGCATAAAGAATTACATTTAAAATAAGAATTCTAACCATACATCCCAAGGTAACCAACTCTTTAACAACCATGGAAGTTTTATAAACCTGCCATACCTCATACCCGTACTTTTCTTTATCCTACTTCGTCCCGTCCTTTCTTTAAACAAAAATATAGTAATAAAACTAAACATTTATTCTTATAATTACCTTCTTGATCAAAACTGGAGCCTTCTTTCCAGGGATCAAGGCAGTCGAGATGATGATGTCGACATCCTTGGCCTGCTTGGCGAACAGAGCCATCTCGGCCTCGATAAACTCCTTTGACATCTCCTTAGCATAACCACCCGTTCCCTCACCCGATTCCTGAGTAGATGAAGCAATTTGTAGTTAGTATGCATAGATACAAAAATCTGAACTTGTATAAAGATATCAATGTATAAAGAAACTTAGCTCATATTGTATTACTCATATAAAAACTAATATTTTTAATATAATTATGGAAACATTTAATACAATCTAGAACTCTAGATCATCCACAACAAAATAATAAACATACAACTCACTCTTCCACTTCAATGTGTTAAAACAAACTAACAAAAACAAACACACAAAATTAATACATCCTCCACACCTACCTCGACATTCACTTCCAAGAACTCTGCACCAAATGATTCAACCTGCTCCTTGACAGCAGCTCGGGTGTCAAAAGCGCGGACGATGGCTCCCATGTTCTTGGCTTGACCTACGGCAGCCAGGCCAGCTACACCACCACCAATGACCAGTACCTTGGCAGGCGGGACTTTGCCAGCAGCAGTAATCTGACCTGTTGAAAAAGAAAATACTTGCACATTCTACCTCTGCATAAGGAAAATTTAATCAAACACACAATGATAGTAACATATATATGATTAATATATACTACCACATTCTAGATTACTTACTAAATCTATCCTATGGTATCTGCACAATAATCAACATACCGGTAAAGAAGCGGCCAAAGTGGTTTGAAGCCTCAACAACAGCCCTGTAACCTGCGATGTTGGCCATAGAGCTCAGGGCATCAAACACCTGAGCTCTTGATATTCTTGGCACACAATCCATGGCTGTGGAAACAAGCAAAATACTTTAAAAAATCATAAAACTTAAAAGGCTATTTTGTATGGTCAAACCAACACACTCAAAGCAATAAAACAAATGTGGAAAAATCAATTGATTTGAGCATGAATAAACCAAAAAACTTCAAGTCGTCACATTCACAAAGTTAAACCTCACCAAAAGCAGTAATCTTCTTGGATGCCATCTTGTCGATAAGTTCCTTGTTCTGCGCAGGATACATGAAGGAAATCAGCATGCCATTATCCTTCAGCAGGTCAACTTCCTCAATGGCTGGCTGACGGATCTTGAGTACAATATCTAAAACAGGGATTCAAGTATATCAATCCTTTTTCAAAAGGAGAAACCATGTATTAAAAGAAAAAAGGACATGCATTCCTCCTATATAGAAGAATAAAACTCAAGAGCACATAACAGATTCTAGTCAAATCTTTTCAAAACCACACAAAAATATTTTGTCATTCTCATCAAAACCAAGGTAGTATTTGCTAACCAGATGTAAAAGCAGAATTCCTGTCCACAATTTTGGCACCAGCCTCCTCAAAGGCACTGTTGGGGTACTTTGCCAGCGCTCCAGCCTTGTCCTCTATGTTAACAGTGAAACCCTTCTTGGTCAGAACAGACACAGCAGCTGGGGCGAGAGCCACCCTGGAAATTTTTAATCAATCATAGCACAGTACACAATACAAAACCTGTTCTATAAAGCTCTGTAAAACCTTCTACTGTGAACTAAGAAATAGATCTGGTCCACTACAGTGTATCATCCTATGGGAAACAATTACATATGCATCGACATTACTATATTGCAAACTAATATCTTCTGGAATACTGAAGTCTATCAACAAAAACTTTCCAGAGCCCTTTAAGGGTTACAAAAGAATCTGATACCGCGGAAAGGATTGCTACAGTGAACAGTACAGAACATCAATGTTGATGAAATTCAAGCAAAAATCTGTATTTACAAAGGCTCTTGTTTTATTCATTTAGACAATAGCTATTCTTTTTTTTTTTTACTTATTTCTTTTGAGGCTGTGAAATAAAAAATTCTGCAACCATTAAGCTTAAACTAATCTGACACTTAAGTGATCGAGATTGAAAAGATAAAACAAAGCAGGCTTTGTTCGCTTATGCTCCCTCACCTCCTTTCATTCTGCCAGATCTCCTTGGGGACGCCAATGGTCAGGTTCTTGTAGGGAATCCCCTTGATGGGCTCTGCTTCCTTGGCGCTCTCGCAGAGGCGGGCATGGGTTCGAAGGCCACGAACCGAGCACAGCAGCTTCCCCCGGCTGCTGCTCGAGAGCTCTAGTGTCGAAAGCGAGATGCGTAACAACGACGCCATCTCTGCAGAGGGAAAAGGAAGAATTGAATTATCAAGTTCTTGAAAAGATGTAAGATGTTGTATCTATGTATTAATCCTACTAAATTCAACATAGGATGCCTTAACCTGACGAGAGAGAGAGAGAGAGAGAGAGAGAGAGAGAGAGAGAGAGAGAGAGAGAGAGAGAGAGAGAGAGAGAGAGAGAGAGAGAGAGAGAGAGAGAGAGAGAGAGAGAGAGAGAGAGAGAGAGAGAGAGAGAGAGAGAGAGAGAGAGAGAGAGAGAGAGAGAGAGAGAGAGAGAGAGAGAGAGAGAGAGAGAGAGAGAGAAACTGAATACTAAACTTGTGAAAACTTACATACAAACTCTATAATGATAACAAGAATGGTTTCAAGTAAATCTTTAAAGGCATTCCATAACACTCATGAAATATGAATGAGAAAAAATACTATCAAGGCAACACAATTTAATCGGTAAAAGCACTCAGGCAATCAGATAGCAACTTGACTGCCCCCTCAGTCAAGTTTATCTGAGCACAGGCCGGACTGTAAACAACAGAATGCACCTGGAATTATCAACTAATGAAAAGGGGTATTAAAAATCTGGGTCAAGATGCCAGAATGTACATTAGAAGGCACAAGGCCAAGAACAATCAAATCTCTGTACATGAGAGCTATTTCCCCATTTTAATCAAATAATTAAAAAAATAAAATAAAAATATGAAGTAGATAGATGTTTAAACATTTACCAGCAAAAAAAAATGAATAAATATCCCTGAAAAGAGGTATTTAACTTTTTTTTTTTTTTTGTCACATGACCATTTCACAAAATTAGGCAAATACTATCATGGTCATTTAGGGACCATTCAAAATTCAAATATTACGTGTACAACCAACCAAGCGTAACAACCAACCCAGCTAACATTATCGTGTAGGCGGTATGTAATTTTCATACTATCCAAGATATATACAAATAACCTTTTTCCAAACATATAACCCCCACCCCGTCTCAAGACAAATTAACCCATTAAAATTATTATATTCTAAATCCAAATCTCTTAGTCCGCAACAACACATCTTCATAACATTTCTTTTTAATCACGTTTTCCCTGTATAAACAATAATCCCCTTAAAAAAAAAAAGTATACAGACCTTCGTGTGTTAATTCCTTATACAAGGGTTGCTACCTGCTACTCCCTCTAACTATTAAGTTACACAAATTCTAACTTATAAAAACAAAATCTGACATAAATTTTCAATTAAAGACGTTCAAATCGTATAAAAGAAAATGTCACCACTTCCATGATTATCTGCATCTACAACTGTTTACGCTTTTATTCGCTATAACGGGGTCGGGGGGAAGCCGGCGCGCGCTAGTCGGAGCAGTTGGCACCCCTGCAATCAGCTGATGCACCCGACTCTTCATCTTTTCATTGACAATTTGTGTAGTGTTTAATCGATTCTATGCAGGGGATACGGACAGCCATCTCAGTGTTGCGGATGACTTCTAGATGCAAATTGTGGGGACGAATGAAGGAAAATCAACTATTAAAAGCATTAGCGGTGGTCGACTGCAAAGAGTATGGCATCAGTTTGACCCCAAGGGATATGCTGGCCCAAAAAGGGTGCAATGTACCTTCGAATACGAAGTATGAATCTTAATTACATGGGTAACCAACTTTTACGATCGAATAAATCATTAGTTACGAACTATATTGCTATAGTTCAATACTAAAAATACATCGTGTATCACCACAAGGCACAACTGCCATGTAACTCAATAGTTCGGACTTGAGTACGTTATGCTCCTTGCATAGTTTCAAGTGCTACGATAGTGTGATACTAAAATACATTTCCCAATATATAAATTCCTAAGCATCAATCCATCCGTCCTTTGACGGTAAATTAAGTATTGCTTAACGGCAACCTTCCCGAACCGGATAGGTTATTGCTCTCATCGTCTTATCAATGTTGCGCGTGTGGCGCCCCAGTAGAAACCGGCATTTCAACCCGGAAAGAAAAGCCGTTACATCGCGGTTTCAACAACGGTCAGACAGCATTGCATGTCTGGGAATGGAGATAATGACCTCACGAGGTCGGATGGTTTGCCTTGACCTCACGAAAGACGAGGGACGCTCTGGAAAGAAAAGTTCTTAAATTGCTATTGCAATCATTAACCTTATTAACATGACTAAAAAAAATCCATTCCATGCCTTAATTCTGAAGCACCGGCGAACATCCTTAAACTTTATGACAGATGGGAATAGTGTGAAGAAATGGTAGCACCCGTGGGTGATCTTTCGCAACGCTGGCAAGTAGCAACAACTCTTTCCACCAGTGCACGTTCGCCGGCAGTCTCCACCGGCGAACCCCCGTCATATCTGGCAATTGTCCTATGTCAGCCCACGTGACTGCATCGCTACCGTCACTACTGCAATGACGCAATAGACATGCAATAACCGGTGCTTTTACGGCGTTTATTTTAATATCTACCGTTTTTGCACAATCGCGTGGTCCAAGGCTACACAACAGGCACTCGAGCCAACATCAGCCGAAGTGAGCGCTAGCGGTTTCCCAAAGACCCGAACTAATGCCCTCGGCGAGCCACGTAGGCCTGATTGACGGGGCAAGATAACACATCTTTATAAGGGAATTCACGCCCGCTAGTCCTCCTGCATATAGATCAAGCATGACTGAACGGTGAGATAAGACCGTTTCTACGAGAGAGAGAGAGAGCGAGCCGAAAGCACAGCCGGCCAGACGCGGCGAGAGTAGTGGAGGTGAAGGGACACAAATAGCCACAGATACACACTTGACTAGCACGTCACACGGACATCCTGCGGACCAAGATGGAATCTTCAGCGAAAGCCTTGAACTTTCGACCAAGTGCAAAAAAAAGCGCGCATGTATGGGGAGAGAAAGTGGGGAGATAGGGGATGAAGGAATCGGGATGGGTGTGAAAGGAGGGAGAGATACGGGGCGAAGGGAAGAGGCGAAAGAGAGGAAGAAAAACAGAAGGGAATGAATATGCAAGAGTGGCAAGGATGGAGAACAGGTATAAAGCGAACGAGATCAACCAATGAAAAGAAAAGGGAGTTAAAAGCCAAGCCATCAAAGACTCAGAGCCGCCAAGTGGAATGCGTCGCCCTCGCCTCCCACAACAGCAAGCACCAGCTCTTCCTACCGTCCACCACCTCCCTCCCTTCCCACATCGGCAAGCACCAGCCCATCCTACCACCCCACCCCACCCCACCCCTCTCCCCTCCCATGACATTCTTAAATGCTTAAGCGTTGAGTCGCAGCAGTTGACCTCGTTACCGCCATTCGCAAGAAAACATGCAGTTCATTCATACTCAATCTTGTCCCTTGAACGAATACTAGAGGCACGAGGAGAGCAAGCAGACGCAAATATGGGGAAAGTGAGCGACAAAGATTTAATTCAAGGACGCGTGACTCGAGTACCACTTCTTTTATCAAATATAAGCATGGGGCAGATTGATGTTCTTCGCTTATATCGTGTACAACTGAAAAGAAAGAAGTTTCTTAAAAGCGCTGCAATATAACCTTCCATGCACAAGGTTCATTGCATTAGCCTCGGCCCTACGTTTACGCCCACTATCGGTATCATCCATCCCTTGCCGTTCACTTGCCACCGCGTCGAAGGTGGAAGCTCTTATCGCCCCCTCCCCCTCCCTCTCCTCCTCCTCCTCCCTCTGTCCCCAAGGCCACTCAGCTGAGCAGGAGCCGGCAGGTGGCTGACTCAAGGGAAGGGAAGGGTCGGGTCGGGCGTCAGGGGCGCCCCTCGTAAACCTGTCATGGGCAACTTGCTTCCTTTCCTTCTCTCTCCTCCCTATCCCCAATCATTTGTTCATCTGTTCCTTTCTTTATTCTCTTGTTTGCTTGCTTGCTTGTTTTTTGCTTGCTATCTCCCCTGCATTGCTCCCACCCTCCCTTCCTCTCCCCTGCTTGATGGCTTGTCTGCTCGCACCATCACCTACATCTCCCACCTTGATTCCTTTCATTCTATGCCCTTCCTTCCTTCCTTCTCTTCCATCCTCACATCTTCCTTCCCACTCCCACACCTGAGGAAAGACCGACGCCCTTTTAAAGGGGTTCTATAACACAGCCGAGACCGGGCGGGGCGAGGGAACCGAGGGGAAACTGCCCTTGTCAAAAGTTTGAGCATTTACAAATAATTCCACTCTAGAATTGGTAATAAATTACATCTGCACTGCTTATAAACAAGGGTCGATCTTGCGAAACTGTGGCCATGTTTCAAAAACAACAGGCTTAGCATCTCTGGGTGTCCGACAGCGATGGAATCGGAGGCAAGAGACTGGTCCTCTCATCTTCGGGGAAAACCTTCAATGAAGCACGTACGTTAACACATGTACACACGCGCACGCGCAAACGCACACACAAACACACACATGCCCATCTACACACGTGCACGCACATACAAATATACGCACACACGTACACGTACACACGTATTTAGATACAAACACGTACGTACGTGTACAAACGCACGCAAGCGACCACACGCACGTACACACACTCGTACGCACGCGAACACACGTACGTGTAAACACACGCACGCACGAATGCGAACACACGTAATTGCACGCACGCACGCACGCACGCGCGCGCACACACACACACACACGAACGAACGCGAACACACACACACGCACGCACGAACGAACGCGAACACACGCACGTACACACGCATACAAACACACACGAGTAGATGCAGACGCAGATACACACGAGCACACAGACACACAGAGACAGAGACACAGACAGACAGACAGACAGACAGACAGAGACACAGACAGACAGACAGACAGAGACACAGACAGACAGACAGACAGAGACACAGACAGACAGACAGACAGAGACACAGACAGACAGACAGACAGAGACACAGACAGACAGACAGACAGAGACACAGACAGAGACACAGACAGACAGACAGAGACACAGACAGACAGACAGAGACACAGACAGACAGACAGAGACACAGACAGACAGACAGACAGACAGACAGAGACACAGACACGACACAGACAGACAGATAGATAGACAGACAGACACGACACAGACAGACGCACCATCACCTACATCTCCCACCTTGATTCCTTTCATTCTATGCCCTTCCTTCCTTCTCTTCCATCCTCCCATCCTCCCATCTTCCTTCCCACTCCCACACCTGAGGAAAGACCGACGCCCTTTTAAAGGGGTTCTATAACACAGCCGAGACCGGGCGGGGCGAGGGAACCGGGGCGAGGGAACCGAGGGGAAACTGCCCTTGTCAAAAGTTTGAGCATTTACAAATAATTCCACTCTAGAATTGGTAATAAATTACATCTGCACTGCTTATAAACAAGGGTCGGTCTTGCGAAACTGTGGCCATGTTTCAAAACCAACAGGCTTAGCATCTCTGGATGTCGACAGCGATGGAATCGGAGGCAAGAGACTGGTCCTCTCATCTTCGGGGAAAACCTTCAATGAAGCATGTACGTTAACACATGTACACACGCGCACGCGCAAACGCACACACAAACACACACATGCCCATCTACACACGTGCACGCACATACAAATATACGCACACACATACACGTACACACACGTATTTAGATACAAACACGTACGTGTACAAACGCACACAAGCGACCACACGCACGGATACACACACGCACGCACGCGAACACACGGACGCACGAAAGCGAACATACGTACGTGTAAAAACACACGGACGCACGAACGCGAACACACGGACGTGCACACACACGCACGAACGCGAACACACGTACGTGCACACACACACGCACGAACGCGAACACACGGACGTGCACACACACGCACGAACGCGAACACACGGACGTGCACACACACACGCGAACACACGTACGTACACGCACGCACGCGCACACACACACACGTACGTGTAAACACACACGCAATAACGCGAACACACGGACGTGCACACACACGCACGAACGCGAACACACGTACGTGTACACACACGCACGCAATAACGCGAACACACGTACGCACGAACGAACGTGAACACACGTACGTACACACACGCACGAACGAATGAACGCGAACACACGTATGTACACACACGCACGCACGCAATAACGCGAACACACGTACGTACACACACGCACGCACGAACGAACGCGAACACACGTACGTACACACGTACACAAACACACACGAGCACACGAGTAGATGCAGACGCAGATACACACGAGCACACAGACACAGACAGATAGAGAGACAGTCACACACAGACAGACAGACACGACACAGACAGACACGACACAGACAGACACGACACAGACAGACAGACAGACACGACACAGACAGACACGACACAGACAGATAGATAGACAGACAGACACGACACAGACAGATAGATAGACAGACAGACACGACACAGACAGATAGACAGACAGACACGACACAGACACACACAGACAGAGACACGACACAGACAGATAGACAGACAGACACGACACAGACACACACACGACACAGACAGACAGACACGACACAGACAGACAGACAGACACGACACAGACAGACACGACACAGACAGACAGACAGACAGACACGACACAGACAGACAGACACGACACAGACAGACAGACAGACACGACACAGACAGACAGACAGACAGACACGACACAGACACACACAGACAGACAGAGACAGACAGACACGACACGACACACACAGACAGGACACAGACAGGCAGGCAGACACGACACAGACAGACACAACACAGACAGACACACAGACAGACAGACAGACAGACAGACAGGCAGGCAGGCAGGCAGGCAGGCAGGCAGGCAGGCAGGCAGGCACGACACAGACAGACAAAGCGGTTGACTGAACTGTATAAAAGCAGCGAAGTGAGTTAACTTCCTGTCTTGTCTTGCTTTCGCCTCCCCAGCAGATGAAAAAATCTAGATGAAACCTGCCCAGCTCCTTGCAAACAAAATCTTGCAACTTGTAACTTCCGTCACAAGAATTCGGACAGACAGGCACAATCACACACACAAAACTTTAAATCTGATTAAAATACGTTCGTTCACCTTTGAACGGTGAAAGGTTTGTACGCGTATGCAACCCCAGGCACATTCAAACACCACACACGCACAAGTACGTCAACCCACGCACGTCAGGTTGGTACGCCTGCTTCGTGTCCCCTATCCCCTTCTCTAGCAATAACAGGCTTAGCAACACATGCTCTTGGTTCGTCAATCAACTCTTGTACTTTAAGATCATTAAAGGCGAGATTGCAACACAACTTCAACCACTACGAACAGATTCATTTCATTATATCTTTGAAGATAAGTTTAATGTCTATGCGGTAATAAAATGAAAATAGCAATTTATGTATTCACTTAGCACAAAACGTCCCTATCATAGGATTGTGGCAAGAGGAATCCTTAAACGTTTAGCAAAAACGTTTAGGTTTACACAGTTCCAAGATTAGGAGGAACATCACTACTATTCTCTCCCTCTCCCCTTCTCTCCCTCCCTCTTCTCTTTGTTCTTCTCGTTTTTCGTTCTCTTTCGTTTCTTTTTCTTCTCAAACGAACGCTACAAAAATCTCAACTTTCATTATATCTTTTACTTTACTTTAGTTCATTTTATCATGACATATAGTATTTCAAAGTAATACACCAATACTAACAGGAACCAACTTCTAAAAGTCAATAATAAGAAGACATGCGAGTTATTTAAAGGGACAAAGTCACAAAGACAAGCATATAACCGGAGAGGTTAGTCGAGGAAATTTAATATGAAAGGAAAGACCGCCAGGGGAACATGGTCTTTTTTCTCGGAGGGTTTTCTCGATACAACCACACCCCTTTAAAGGAAGTCAAATGAATTTCTTGGATCTTTAATATACTTTACAGTATGCATTGATAGGCGGAGCACCTGAGTAATATTTAGTAGGGGGAGTTTCGTTAAATAATAATAATAAAAACGCAATGTTTACTTTGGTTCATGATATTTAACTCCTAACAGTTACTGTAGTTAAATAATGAAAAATATCTATCTCGAAAATGGACAATTATCCACACGCTAACTGACTGCATAGTAATCAATCATATGAATGCAAGATTGTAACCGTGCTCGCAGAGTAAACAAACAAGAAAATTACTTTCTATGTTCTAACAATGACTGGATTTAGAAGACATTCTTAAAAAGATACAACAAACGAGTATGTCGTGTTAATTTGCAAGCAGTTTTGGTACATACAAACTTTACACAACCACATACTATAAATAACTGAAATGGCAACTATTGCCGGTGGATGAAAATATATTGATGCTCTAGCCTCTTTCCCACCAGACATTACACATCGTTCTTGTGCCCTTCTCTTTGCAATAGTTATCGATTTCCCTGCAGGGCGAGAGCTGGCACAGGCCGTCGCTCGGATAAACCTCCGGACTCTTGTCGCTTCAACACAGAGCCGTCGGTTCTGCCTCTTACCTTTTAACTTTCTCGCCTGAATCAACGTCATGGCCCACCAAACAATGTAGACAACGAAAGACGGAAATGCACTCTCGGTACTTACCGTCGAACTACAGAAGAAAAATTCAAAAGAAGATGACAAAGACGAGATTCCCCTCAAGACCCAGCGTCGCCTCCTCCAGCCCGGCCGCAAGCTGGAGATTCTCGTCCAATTTCGTCTTGCGCACAGAAGCCAGCGCCGGCGGTGCACCTTTCGATTGTAGAGAGTTTTTAACGCATCTCTTTTAGTACTGTCTCTTTACCCTAATGTGTATGATAATGTATCGGCAATTACCAAACGCGATTTGATTCTCATGCTATAACTCTCCCATGTGTAGTAAAAGCATCATCTGTAAATAAGCCGGTGTAGCCAAGGGAGGCGTTCGCAAAAGGTGCACCGCCCAAGCAGTACGAAGTGGGCAGCGGCGACCAAGTTCTCCTGTCTGAGCTCGGGGACGGGTCGCGCTGGACTTACGCTGCTGACGCCTCTTTCAAACAACAAATTCTCCACCATGACTTCCACGCTTGTCAATGTGGCCAAGGCTGCCCTGGCTTCGGTGCCCAAACAAGCCAAAATTGCTGTCCCCACGGTCCTCAGCCAGCGATCCTGTAAGTGCCACTCGTAGATTCGTGATTTTTGCCTCTTTTTTATCTTGAACTTTGCTCTCTGAAAGCTGCGAAATGTAGCTATCGTTTAGTTACTAGTTGGGAGGGAGGGAAATATACCAGCAAGGAGGTTGATAGCTGACGCCTGTAAATACTAATCTGAATATAATTGCATGTTAGCAATATATGTGCATTTTGGACTGTCATTCACTTTATTATTTACAATGAAAAGTTTAAAGTGCCTTGGGGTGCCAACACTCAGTCGGTAATTCTTGCAGTTAAGGAACGCTTTCAATATAACATTAAGCAGGGTTATACTGTTTAGGAATCTGAGAATTATTTTGAAATGTATAAGCCGAAATTTGTTCTTTACTGTATTTTAATGAGCTTGCCATAAATTAAACCTGTCATGCACACTTGTGATCAAACTACATTCCAAATTTATACTAAATGACTGATATTTATGAATGAGTTTACGATTGTTTATAGACTGCATTCGGATATGCATAATTAAATGCTTCTAGTGCACCCTATTATGCTGAATTTTTTCTCATGGCAACAATCTAACACCATATGTCTAGTTCCGGTGTATTTTGAGTGTAAAGTGTAAAGCCAAGTCATATTTCATTCGGAAACTCATGGTGCAGTGTGTATACGTGACTGGGAGAGCTGCGTGTGCGTACGTATGTATGTTGCTTTGCACAACCCCCCCCCCCTCCCCTTCTTCCCTCCCTCCCTCCCTCCCCCAGCTACTCTGCCTCTTCCCTCCTTTGGCCACGCGCCATTAGGAACCTTCTTCCACTATTCTATCCCCTCTTCTCCTACTAGTATTACTATTACTCTTCCTCCTCCTTTACCGTTACCCCCACTCCCCATATCCATCAGAGTTTCTGACTTTTCTTTTCGTCTTTTCCTGTTCTTCAATTCTTGGAGCATTCTATTCCTTCCCACGTTCTTTTTTTCTCTCTCCTCTCTCTCGGAGCTTAGTACATCATGCATTGATTTGTGTGAGCAGCAAGTTTTCCATGTTCGTTTAATTATTTCTCATTGGTTCATTGGCATGTTCTTGCCCCGAGGGACGAGCCGGCCTTTGAAACTTCGCTCGCTCGCTCTCTCTCTCTCTTTCTCTCCCTGTTGCATGTGGTAGACAGTGATTACTTTATTATCTTGTTCCTTGTTTCCAAGAATTTCTCTGCTTGGAAGACGGAGCGAGAGCTGATGCACGTCAGAGATCGGTGACTTCCTCTTCGCTTCGGAATGGATTTGCAGATGTGAGAGACGTAGGGAAGTGGCGTGGGGTATTGAGGGGGGTGGGGGTGGAGACGCCATGCAGGTTACAGTGAGCGAAAACAAAGCACTTTTTTCACGCGGCTGCATGGGACAGTCATTTGGAATCGGGTGTAGGTAGTCGATATAAAAAAAAATCGGTTTATATTTAAGTAAATAATGAAATTAAATGGACAAAGGATTCATGATTTAAAGTAGGCTTACATTGTCGGAAACCGGCTCGGTCACAATCCAAACAGGCATTTCAGAGAGTAAAACGTGTGCTTGTTGTAGTCTAGTGTGCTTAAGCTTGCAACTCATGACAGTGCATTATGTTCGCTTATATCCTGCCGGTTGATTGGATTAAATAAATTCGTGCTTTAACAAATGGCATTAAAGTATTCCGTGATATTATGTTCCCTTCTATTTTGTTTCTTGTTTACCCTGGATAGACTGAAGAAATGTCCAACTTGATCACCCAGTTAGGGTACTTTTACACTAACGTATCGGTTGGCACGCCTGAGTAGGATGGCAGACGGTACCCAGCTTGATGTTTACTGTTGTGTAATGCTGCTAGATCAAGATAGGGAAGCCGGGAGGTTGTAGTGTAGAGGATACACATTCAAACCTTTTAAACCGCTTTTTGTGCGTTATGATTATAGTAATTACAAGATGCGTATACTCTGGATGAACAAGGCAGTTCTGTGTTTTTGAAAGAGTTTTACGTCTTGCCCATAAATCTACGTTTTGATTTAATGAATCTGATTGTATACATCTCTCCTTTCCCACTGTTTAACGCAGAAATATATATCTAATTGGGAACAAGCCGGCCCCCTTGTACGGCAGCTGTTGCTAGGTGATGTCGAATTTCGGGCCGTCCCTGTAGGAACCGGGTGTTGGGGGGGGGGGGGGGGGGTACAGGCGATAGGCCTATCTGAGCGTGCCCTTTAAGTTTGACACGTGTATACTTTCCCAGTTAATGGAAGGGGGAAAATCCTTGTCGATTTTTAAAAAAAGGCTGCGGAAATGTGTAGTTGAAAGTTGTTAGCTTGACTGAGGCAGCATCAGCAGTAACTTGACCGGGGAGATGGGGAGGGTGAAAAGGATGGGGACTTTGCCCAGTTGGCCACGGCGGCACAGGCTAGGGATAAAGTTCGAAATAGATTAGTAGTGTGCTGCTCCTACAGACCTGTCGTTTCTTTATCGCTCTACGCTACCAATTAGGTTTTTTTTCTGCCCCAGATTGGAGTGAAGATTTAGTAGATTCCGATTATTTTGTTTACATTAACACATACGTCGTACACCACATACCCATACTGTGTATGCGTGTGTACGCTTGTGTCTGCAAGTATTAAAGTTTTGAAAACGCAAAAGGTAATTACGCTGATATTAAAATGGTTTAATTACATTTTCGCCCGCCGCCTGCATTAAAAAAAATCCTTTTACTACTGTACGCAGATGCCCTCGTTCACATGTGACGAGCGATAACGACTGATAGCTCTACAGCCTTGAGAGATCACAAACACTTGAACCGATATTTACTGGAAATTACCGATTTCGGGTTTCATTCATAGACTCGATTTTTTGTTTCTCCCCCCCCTCCCCCCCTCTCTCTCTCTCCCTCTCTCTCTCCCTCTCTCTCTCTCCCTCTCTCTCTCCCTCTCTCTCTCCCTCTCTCTCTCCCTCTCTCTCTCCCTCTCTCTCTCCCTCTCCCTCTCTCTCTCCCTCTCTCTCTCCCTCTCTCTCTCCCTCTCCCTCTCCCTCTCCCTCTCCCTCTCCCTCTCCCTCTCCCTCTCCCTCTGGTTCAGAAACTCGAGTCATGTCCTCCTCTTCTTTACGGTATATACTTTTTAAGGCTTTTTTAATACTTTTTTTCTATGTGAGCTTATCTTGGTCTGTTATCAACCATGTGGGGAATCTCTTTTTTTTCTTTCGGTTTCTTTTCCCTCTACCTTCATGATTACCATACCGCCATGTAAGGTTGCCCGATTTGAAATACCGGTAATTAAATGAACAATCTCACTAGCATTAGATTGGTAGGGTGTGTATGTTAACTGGAACTTTGTAGCAAAGAACTACTTATAAGCCTGTTAGATAAAGTGGAAGGTGGGGGGGGGGCAGTTTTGGTGAGCCGGTGAAGAGTAAGGGTTGAATTGAACTTTATTATCATGGCTCTTGGCACCTGACTTTGGCACCTGCGTTTGCTTGTGACAGTTGCTTTCGTCCCTAGAATATCTTATTTTGGGTGTGCTTGCACTGGTTATTCCCATATCACTGCCTGCGGGTAAGGGGTTGATCTCGGGTGCTCTTGTATTTGCGAGGACTCGATGTTTATTTGGAGGTCTGAATGTTGCATGATTTCTTTTGCACTTTAACGAAAGGAGTTCAGTGTGTATATATATGTAAATGTGTTAGTATATTTTTTTTCTTCACAATATATTGCGTATTATGTATTACACATTATTATTACTTTGAATTGTTCATACAGGTAAATTCTTAACTAAGCAGATGTCTGTCGCTATGATTACTTGGCAAGTTTCGTTGGCACGGGTCGAAAAGCAGTTTAGATATAAATATTGTTGCGCTTTCGGTGTTTCGCCAAGGACAGTCCCATGACCCATACCTTTTTACGGAAACACGTGGTTACTGTTTGTAAACAGTAGAATCACTCCTACAGGAAAAACTACGATAACTACTTTTTCTTGTCTTTATTAATAATACTTGTTAGTTTCTTTGATTGTAACTTATCATTATTAATCCTCATATTATTTTTTATTTTAACTATACCAGTTTTGAAGGTTGTGGTACTCTGGACGCGGATGAAAAATTTAGCGTAGCAGGATTTCTCCCCACCAAGGACGATGCGTATTGATTTCCTTTGCGAAGCTTCCGTGCTATATTTAGATATCGATATTGCATGCAACACCCAATCGGAGGAAAAGGCTTACGGCGAAGTATGTCCATGTTAACCATCATTTTGTCGTTGATAAGCTAGCCGACTTCAAACGAGGACGTACAACCAATTTAAGGAACAATCCGACAGACCTACCCCTTTAAGACAGCCAGCTCGTGTGTTTTGGCGAGAGCGCATCCTCGACTGTCCTTCGGTGATCCTTGTTTTGATGGGATTAATGTGGACCTCTTTTTAATGGCACATTTAAAGTTGATATTGTTTAAGTCAGTTCTGTTAGTACCAGTTCGTGGCGTTTAGCAATCATGGATGGCCTCGGGAGTGATTTTTGGTTATCTCAAAGTCATAAATTAAGTTAAGTTACTAATATTAGAAGAAAAAAAATGACACGTGTCAAATACAGCAACTCGTGTGTACTTGCCAAGCCGACTCGAGGGAAAAAAAGTGACGAGCGGTCGTTACCGTTTGTAATATTTTTATATTTATACCGAAGGGGTATACTCTGGAGAGACGCCAGTAGCCATGACGCAGGGAAATGTGCTTGACGTCACTGAGGCTATGGCTACTGTCAAGAACCCTCATAAGATATTTGTGATGCGAGATATCCGTGTGGATTTTCATTTTGGAGTGGATGGAGTACCAAGCGTCTTTTTGACGTAAGGCGGCCAGGCCAGGCCAGGCCAGGCGGGCCACTAGATTTTCTGGTTGGTGGCGTTGCGCTGCTTAGTCTTAGCATCGGAGAGAAACTGCTCAGAGCACTCGAGCGCCACGCCTTTCACCGCATGAACAATTTTGTTGCAAACATTCAGCATAGTTTTATTTCCAGACCTGCAGGTTTATGTATATCGCGATTGGATATCCAATGCAGAGAAAGCACTACGTAGTTTTAGACGAGCGAGACAATCCCTGGCCTTCACCACATTATTAATGAACACCTCTTTAAGCACAGAATTCACATCTGACGACGGTACTTATTAAACTACTACTGTATTAGGAAAAATGGCCAACCCTACACCTTGCACGTAATTGACCGGTCTTAGTACTCCAAGCAGGCCGAGAGACGACCTGTCGTTGTCTTAAGTGTCTGGCTGGTTGGGAAACGCTTATTAGTAGTAATGCAGGTTATTGGGATGATGGATACCTAGGCCATATTCGGAGGGCGGATGTCGCAATAGGTATGACAAGATGTGCAATGTAGGCCTAAATTTTCGTGTGGAACTTGTGGATGTATCCCTTTGTGTTGAAGCGAGTGTTGTTACCTGGCCATCTGTTGCCTATTAGTCTTTTTGAACCTAATTTCATGTGGATCAGGAGCAATTTTTCATGAGTTGAAATAGTGTGTTGTACTTGCCGTTTGTTACATGCAATAACATCTTAAGACGTGTCCAGAATCACAAGCCGCAAAATAATAACGATCACTCCCCCTGGACGCCACCAGCGGGGTTACCGGGGAGAGGTCATTCGGTACGCGGTCGCTGGGACTATTGAGGGAAGAAAAAGAAACCGGGTTACCGGCTGACGCGAAACCTTACCTCTAAAGGAGGCTGGGCTGGGCTGGCACGTGTTTGGGGGGGTGGGACTCCCGTGTCAGTACTGTCAAAGTAATCAACCATCGTCTTTAAAATACCGCTTAGTCATGTTAACGTCATTTTTTTTTCACATTTGTTGGTAGGTGACTCGTAATGGTAAAGGAATATTATTGGCTTTTCTTTATTGATTGTTGAGCGCAAGGCGTAGGGAAGAGCCAAGAGGAGATGATACACACATACAGATATAAATTTTAAGTGGGTTGTGGTTACCTTTAACTGATGGCAAACCGGCTCTTCGTGATGAGGGATAGGGAGATGTCACGGCATGAATCTTATTGATTTTGAGACTTTTTTCTTTTTTTGTGAAACGCGGGAGGGATTAGCCATGCAAGTTGTTTATCTCGCAACAAACCTTTTGAAACCAGCATCATTGTGGCTGGTATAAATGTAATTGGCTGTTCTTATTATAATGACTGCGTGATAATTGTTTTGATGCAGCATCCTCCGTACTATATATGCGAGTGTCGTAAACCGGCGCCGTGTCAGGGTTGGTAGGCCTGTCTGGCTCCAGCTGATTGTGTTGCCGCCGAGAAAAGGAATTGTCATGTTTATCAGCAGGGAATGTATTTTCGGGCAGTTCTGTCGGCAAGTTTTAACATAGATATGCTCTTCTTATAGGATTAATTCTCGCGTTATCGGGGTTTTCTTTTGAGTTAGTCAGAGGTTTGTTTTAATCTTTCCACATTTAGTCTTCGAATAAATAACCATGTAATGCCAGGCACCGCGAGTTTTGCATCATCCTAAGTCATGCAAGCAGCCGGCTTTTCACGGGTAGTATTTAGCTCGTGTGATCATCCCTGCAGTAATTGGGCGCGGTGGTGCAACGGCAACTGGCCGGCTACCAGAGTTATTGCCAACTCCGACCTTGGCATTGGTTGGCACGAACGCCTGTCCCACCCTCTCTCTCTCTCTCTCTCTCTCTCTCTCTCTCCTTCTCTCTAACGCTTTACCTGTTGCTGATTCGGACTATGTTATGGGAATGTACCTTTATATTTTCTCCCCCCCCCCCCACACACACACTTCTTCTCCCTCTACCTCGTATGAATAAATGGATTTGCATTACATCTGATCTCCCCCAACAGATTCTGCCGACAAGCGTATCGAGGTGGTGAACCCTGTGGTTGAACTTGATGGCGATGAGATGACCCGAATCATCTGGGAGAAGATCAAGGACTCCCTCATCTTCCCCTACCTCAAGGTTAGACATTGCGTGGGATTTGATTATTATCCTTTCAGTTATCCTTTGAGTTATCCTTTTCTTGTCTCCCTTTCTTCCATTCAATATTATCTTAGGTTACCATTCCTCCTTTTAATAAGTGTCACCAATTGATCTGACCTTTTTATAACCCTTCAGATCGACTGCAAGTACTATGACCTGGGTCTCCCCTACCGTGATCAAACTGATGACCAGGTCACCATTGATTCTGCCTATGCCATTAAGAAGTACAATGTTGGAATTAAGTGTGCCACCATTACTCCTGATGAGCAGCGAGTGGAAGGCAAGTTGTGGTGGGAATTTTTAGAGATATAGTATGACATGTTGGAATATACAGGCCATTTTATGATTTATTTTATATTTTAACACTACTTATGATAGACTTAGATTTTTACACACTCTTGCACACACACTTATGAGTGTTAAACTCTTACAAAATGATCCTCCCAATTATTTGCTTACAGTACTGTAAATTTCTTAAATTCCAGTTTTCAGGAAAACTCAAAAGATGATTCTAAAACCCTCTTAATATCTTGCAAATTGACTTTTGTTATCGCAGAATTCAAGTTGAAAAAGATGTGGCTGAGTCCCAACGGTACCATCCGTAACATCTTGGGTGGCACCGTGTTCCGTGAACCCATCCTCTGCCAGACCATTCCTCGCCTAGTACCCGGCTGGACTCAGAGTATCATCATTGGCAGACACGCCCACGGAGACCAGTACAAGGCCACTGATGTTGTCATTCCCGGAAACGGAACTGTAAGTTGCACTTTGAACTTGTAGACTTCATTTAAAGTGAAAGGCCCTTTTGAAATGTACAGCTTGCTGGTTAATAGCAGTGGATAATTTCTTAAATGGAGGAGTATTGAAGATTTGAATCAATAATAGGCATTAAGCCTAATTTAAGATTTGTAATTTAGGCTCCTAAATAGAAAGAGCCAGATATATTCTAAAATCTCCATTATTACTCTTGGGGTCTGTTTTGGAATATACTAAATGCGCCTTTTTTGACAGGTGGAGATGGTCTACACCCCTGAGGGAGGGCAGGCACAGAGAATGAAGGTCTTCGACTTCAAGAATGGTGGCGGTGTTACCATGGCCATGTACAACACTGACGAGTCTATCCGTTCCTTCGCTCACTCTTCCTTCCAGGTACAAAGTGAAAGCATAACTTGCTATTTGTTTTTGAATAATATGTAGTGCTTTTGTGGTAGCAGAAAGATCAAAGTAATGCTTATTTTTAATCCTGTCCCACTAGGTTGCTCTGGCCAAGGGCTGGCCGCTGTACATGTCCACCAAAAACACTATTCTCAAGCGCTATGACGGTCGCTTCAAGGACATCTTCGAGGAGATTTACGAGGCCGAATACAAGGTTTGTATTAATGTTCCTAGTTTGGCTTAAAAAATCTGGTCTTGCAGCATTGTCCCAAGAGAGGACTGCCTGAATATTAAACTTGGCTACTGAAACATTTTAATACATGTTAAATTATGGTTATTGTTGCTTTGCAGAAAGATTATGATGCCAAGGGTATCTGGTATGAGCACCGCCTCATTGATGACATGGTTGCTCAAGCACTGAAGTCTAGTGGTGGTTTTGTATGGGCTTGCAAGAACTACGACGGTGATGTCCAGTCTGATGTTGTTGCTCAGGGTTATGGTAAGTTTACAACAGCAAGGTTATTGATGGTTTGATATAGTGAAGGCTTGCTACAGGAGCTGTTGAGGATCTGTGATAGAGTACAGTAAAGGAAGTGCTTCACACAAGCTAGATTTAAGAAGTTAGGGGGTTAGGGGAGAAGGCCATTGGCTGAAATCTGTAAATGGATGGGACTTGCATGATGGGTACTAATAAGGAAACCACTTTTGACAGCCTCTAATTTTCCACAGGTTCACTGGGTCTCATGACCTCTGTCCTCATGTGCCCCGATGGCAAGACCATCGAGTCTGAGGCTGCTCATGGAACCGTCACCAGACATTATCGCGAGCACCAGAAGGGCAACAATACCTCAACCAACCCTGTTGCTTCCATTTTTGCTTGGACTCGAGGCCTTGAACATCGTGCCAAGCTTGATGGTACCCCTGAGCTTGCAAGGTGGGCTACTGTTACCTTTTTTTTTTCTTGTGTGGAAGGAGGAATTCAGAAATATCAGTGATACTACTGTCAGTGATGCCAATGAGTCAGTGAGGTGGCTTAACTTGTACAGATGGTAACATGTTGATAACCCATTTTATTGGAGGAAGCTTTGGGTTTACTTGAATGTTATATTTTGAAGCTAAATTCATTAATTGTACCATTTCTGCAATGCTATATTACTTCATGTTAGCAGGATAGTAATGGATTACCTTTCCACCTCCTAGGTTTGCCCAGGCCCTTGAGCAGGCTTGTGTTGATACTGTTGATGCTGGGCACATGACCAAGGATCTTGCTGGTTGCATCCATGGCATCAGGAACGTGAAGGAAGGCATGTACCTCTACACCAACGACTTCTTGGAGGCCATCCGTGAGAACCTCGCCAAGAAGATGGCCGCCTAATCCTATTGCTCCATCAGTTGCCTCGTGTTAGCAGCTCCCTTACGTCTGTCCTACCATAGCAATATGAATGAAGACCCTAGGCTTTTTTTTTTTTCTTTGTAGCATGAGACTTTTGACAATGATCCTCTTCGTACAAATCTATGTAGGACGCAGTAAGAACATGTTGGTACAAATCCTCAGTCATCATTGTGACATGTTGAAACCTGAAGCAACCTCCCACTGATCATCATAACATTATTTCAGGAATAGTGTAAATTTTTCCCATATGAGCTTTAATCATGGGAATCCAGTTATGCTTTCAGAAATGCCATACGCAGATACAGACATCTTGTATATTTTTTTTTTTTCTTTGTAAAATGTGTGGATATTTCATACATGTGGCAAGCTATTAAATGATCTGTAGAGATGGTCAGGCATAAAGATTGTCATGAGCTGTGTAAAGAACTTGGATCCCGGTGAATATAGGTCATCACTGCAATCAATGGCAACACTTTTTATAATGGCACTTGATAAATTGCACACACTATAAATTAAAACATTTTTACAACTTGTTGAAATTGTATTTGCATCACAATTATGCAATTGTCTTTTTTACTAATTTAAATATGAACAAGTTTCTTTGTTTTACATGTGACTTAAAACTGCCATGTGCAATCCAGCCACTAAATATACAGGCAATACTGTGAAGGAATTAAAACAATGCAACGAACAATTCCCTGCTCCCATCACTGTACATGTCCCCAATAGCTGCAAATTTTTTCTCCCCAAACACAGATGTAAACTAGAATCTATGCAGGAATTCTGGATTGATTAGGGTAGTATCCGTGGCATCAAAACCACGGGGGAAAATTTAATTTAAATTTGAAAGTCATAGACATGAGTATATTTAGTCATTCCAGACAGGTGATGTAAATGAATATATAAATGATAAATGCAAAGCGTTTTCATTGTATCCTTACCTTGCCTGTAGAAAAAAAAGGCTACACAACATTGGCATACTATTGAACTATCAGCTAAGGAAAATGAATCTATAAAGGTTTGTTGTGATAATGCAAAATAAGAACCCATTTTCCAGGAATGATCTTGGTTACTGATGAATAATTTTAAAAATCTGAATGGTACCTATAATCAACACATTTCTTACATGGTTTAATTTTTCTCCTTCCCCAAAGGATTGATAAAAATTATATACAACTTGTTTTAAAATATACATTTATTTTCACTTTTTACAATATTTCACAATCTTTTATTTCCAAATACCTCTTGTGTTGCATGAAGGGAATTAATAATTAAGACACAGTGGAGCCACAAACCTTTTGAATATTTCCTAAGTGTCTAGAGAAATGGAAAATATAAACCATATCAAGTTATGACTAGGGTAGTTTTCTATTCTGGTAAAGACTTAATGTAGATATCTACATCTGGAATGCCATTGTGGAACTGTTGGAATCCAGGTGTGCAGAGTGCTAACACTGTAATGGCAGTATCAAGATTTTATTTCTTTCCCTTGAGGTAGAAATGCATCGGACAATGGAACGTTTACTAACACCGTTAAAAAATGAAACCGAATATATTTTCACATATAATGATGACCATGAAATCTGAGAAATGAATCTTCGGCTGCATTCACATGATTAGTGGCATGGCTGATAAAACCTGAAATTGAAATTAGCCAACTGGATATGGCAAACAAGCAGAATGCGCATGCCCATAGTTGGCCAAAACACCAGACAATGGCTATCACATTCGACCACCTGCTATTAATACTGGCTACTGCTAGTGATATCCACAATTAAAGTATGGCCAGATAAGTCTTGGACATGACCTGGTGAGGGTACTGTCTACTGGGCCATTCATGTGGATGTTATGCCTGTTACCATCATAAATTTGTCATTGGACTAAATAAAAAGGATTCGTTTAGCTTTTTTTTTCTGCTAAGGACCTTGGATGTTAATGCAGCAAATATTTGAATATCTCTAATAGATCATTGATCAATTACCATTTAAAGCAAATTTTACTAATCATGAATTTTAAAGTTATGGAAATAGTCTTTAAGGAGAAGTAGTATTAAAGATTTTCCTGTATAGGTACCAGGGCTGTGAACCAATGCATAATACTTTAATCATGCTAGAAATGTATACAAACTGATAGACAAATCATCCAGTTCCTGGATACTTGACTAGAGAAACCCTCCCAAATCCTAATTTCAAATAAATATCCATAACAGATTGTTAACTAATCATGAAAAAATAGTAACAAAATGCCAGCTAACAAATCATGTGAAAGGGATTATGATTTTCTTGGTAAATTGAGCATAATGTCCTCTTTCCAATAAGGAGAATCTTCAATAAATTGACAGTTAAATACAGAGGACAGAAGGATAGAGATTATTTATCCTTAACCCATTAGCAGCAGATAGCATGATTTGCCGCAAAGGCAGAGTCGGTCATAGACACGGATGGCACCATGGCAGACAATGTAAAACAGCCATCCTACTGCATAAAATATTTATTTAATACCGCGACCAATGGGTTAATATCTATTTTTTGCACTCGCTACGAGAATGGGAAATTAAAAATCAAATTTTATTTTTAAAATTCTCTAGTACTCACACTAACACAAGAGGAATGATTTAAGACTGTCTAAAAAGGAAAGTATTCACTACCATCATCATTATGGTCATCATTACCATCTGCAATTTTAAAATTACTTATATTATTAATATCAAGTGCCAACGGCAGCATAGTTTCAACCATACTTAATCACTTTAAAGTTAAAAAGGACTTGCTCCCACAAATAGCAAGACATTTGATGTCACAATCTAACTTAACGGACACACTGTAAAGATAATATCACTTGGTTTCCATACCAGGTCTTAGATTCTAATCATCAAACACATAGGTAATGTACTACTTTTAATAATCCGATGACTGCAAAAAATAAAATTGTAATAAAAGACAAAAAAAAAAAAAAGATTGAAAGGCATTACGCACAACCTACACTCTCTTATCCTCTGTGCCAAAGACAGAATTTTTCTTTTCCATCAAGAGTACTATAAATTGTAGACCTCTGTTGTGATCCCAGTGCAGGGACGAGATTTCACATTATATATATATATATACATATATATATATATACATATATATATATATATATAATATATATATATATATATATATATATATATATATATATATATATATATATATATATATATATATATATATATATATATATATGTATATATATGTATATATATGTATATATATGTATATATATGTATATATATGTATATATATGTATATATATGTATATATATGTATATATATGTATATGTATGTATATATATGTATATATATGTATATATATGTATATATATGTATATATATATATGTATATATGTATATATGTATATATGTATATATATATATATATATATATATATATATATATATATATATATATATATATATATATATATATATATATACATATATATGTATATATACATATATATATATATATACATATATGTATATATACATATATATATATATATATATATATATATATATATATATACATATATATATATATATACATATATATATATATATATACATATATATATACATATATATATATATATATATACATATATATATATATATATATATATATATATATATATATATATATGTATATATACATATATATGTATATATACATATATATATATATATATATATATATATATATATATATATGTATATATATAATATATATATATACATATATATATATATATATATATATATATATATACATATATATATATATATATATATATATATACATATATATATATATATACATATATATATATATATATATATATATACATATATATATATATATACATATATATATATATATATATACATATATATATATATACATATATATATATATATACATATATATATATATATATATACATATATATATATATACATATATATATATATATATATATATATATATATATATATATATACATATATATATATATATATATATATATATATATATATATATATATATATATATATATATATATATATACATATATATATATATATATATATATATATATATATATACATATATATATGTGTGTGTGTGTGTGTGTGTGTGTGTGTGTGTATGTGTATGTGTGTGCAGGTTTGTGCAGCTATATAACGAGATTTTGTTGACTTACTTGAATATATCTAAGCATTTAGTTTACTTTGCCGTTTACAGTGAACAAAGACGTAGATGATATGCAGCAACGCAAACAGCCCACACTTCTCCTTTCAATCATCTCAGTCAGTCATTGCTTCTCCATTCTCGTAGGCAGTGGCGAAGATCGAGGTCCTTTATCATTTCCTCTCTATTCAACAAGTTTCTTTCCGGAACATTTCCCACTCTCTGAGATGCATGACGCCCGTTGAATCCCACCTCTTCTGAATTTGTCGCGAACATGTCCTAGGTACCAATGCTCACACACTGGATATTACTTCCCCTTGCAGGATTACCAGCTATTCCTTTTTCGAATTTTAGGTTTATGGTAAGATTCCAAAATGTAATAGAGGAATTGAAGATGACGTTATTTTTCATATATTTATTTATTTATTAGGAAATAGCAACAGTTATAACGATAAAAATGTTAGTACGGTAAGCATAAATAGAGAATTGAGGTTTCACAGTTTCATTCAGAAATGACTCTTCTCATTTTACTCTAAATGTGTAAATGTGTGACTTTCACAAGTTTTTGGTGTATCATCCTATATGAATATATAACATGTCAAAAGGATTTTTTTTATAATCGTGTTTGTGTGTTTGTTTGTTTAATTTTGTGTTAAATATATGGTTCAAATAACATTGAAAATCATAAATATTATCTTGTTCAATGAATGTTTCTCTTCAAAACTCAAAATATAAAATACAATAGTTACAAGTGAACAGGACACGATTACTAGAAAACGAACAACTGCGAGCTTTTAGCAAAAATGAATGGTTGAATGTACACATAAATATGCATCTTTCTGTAAAGTAAAAAATCACTTATTTTGTTTGATGCTTTTCACTTTGGCTGTATTCATGTATGTTTGTGTGTGTGTGTGTGTGTGTGTGTGTGTGTGTGTGTAAGTATATATATATATATTACATCACCAACAACCACTAATGTCATGAGGGGTGAAAGCACTTTGTAAAGGTGAAAACACTCACATACATATCTTGATTTCAGAGTGCCATTTGGAAGCATATCACTTTTTTCACTCTATCTTTCACTCCTTCCTTCATGTATAACACTATTGTACAAACATTTAGGTACAATAAAATCCACTATGCTGGTCACGGAGTTGAAGTGTTTTAACATTCATTCAGACATGCAAAGAAGAGGTGCTCATACCATTCAAAATCATGAGTTATGAGCCCCTGGAATAATATATTATGTTTTACATTCTTTATGAGTTAAAAAAATGTACAATGCTTACATCAATGATCTTTTTATTCCTTCTCCCTTTCTCTCTCTCTCATACTCTCTCTCTCTCTCTTTGCAGATCCACATATAACATCCTAATGCATCTGACGTCATTACCTCTTGGCAGACTGTCTATTGGATGAAACATGATTACGATTTTTACTAGTTGTGGAGCCCCCGGAATTCCCCCCATGGCGCCCACTGCTGTTGTGATGTGCATGCCCATTGGAGGCTGACATATTGCCCATCCCGGCCTTCCCTGCTCTGGGGTCCATGTTCCCTCCGTTTGTGTTTGGTTTCTGCAGCCTAGGGTCTCGTAAGGATTCTGAGAGGGGAGTTCCACCCTGGTGGCCTGAGCCCCCTTGGGATCCAGGTCCCCTTGGACCCCCTACTCCAGGGTCACCTCCACCTCCCCCTCCTCCTCCCCCTCCCCCAGTACTACCACTGCCACCACCTCCAACTAGTGGCTTGTTGGGGGCGACTAGTTCTGAGTTGGGTTCTGACATGTTGGGCTGCTCGCTAAACTGCATGCAGAACCTGCAAAGACAAGACAACATGAAACAAGGGTTCACTCACTCTTTCAAGATCACACAATACAAATTTCCATATTATCTCTAGCTGACATCAACCTTTCTACCATGTCAATAAATCTACACTCCAAGTTTCTATGAGCCCCTTTCAACCTGCATTCTAAAACTTCTGCCACCTGAATCCATCCAGAGTATGAACAACCTTTCCTCTCTGCTACCACTACAGCCATATGTTAAGGGGAATTACATGCTGTTCTCTTTCTTTTCTGAAAGTTCTTTCTTTTATGCTGTCAAATCTACTCTAGTTTACCTTTAGATTTAATGAAAATATAAGTAAAAAAAGTTAACATATGCCATCTAAGTCAGTGGAGAATCCATGACAATTAAAGGGATGGAAGGGCTTATTGTGAGAATTTTCAGCATTTCAGAAATATCCAAATAATTTGGAGCAAACTGTGGATATTCTATGTTGATTAATGCTTCTAGCATGATATCATACTAAGCCGGACAACCAGGCTCTCATAGTTTCAGTCATATGTATATATGAACACTAACAGGAATTTACATGCACTTCTAATTACAGCAACATTTATTTTAAAATTTCAGCACACTTGCATTTACACTGGTTCCTCAAGCATTCACATATCTTATTGTCTGTTGCATTAGGTGGCTGTTGTAGGGGTGCAATTGATCTTTCTCACCTCCCCCCAACCCACCCCCTTAGAGTTATTTGAAAACGGTTGTAAGTACAGTCAACAAGAAGATATTTCCCAACTCAAAACTCCTCTCACCTTACAAGCCAGGACCCCAGTCAGTTCAGTCTCATCCAACCGTTATTAGAGAAACTTATTGACATGTATTACTTTACAAATGTAACTCTTAAACATCACATCAAAGGGCCCTATAACAAGAGAAATGCCCAAGAATCAGATATAGGAGATGGTCTGTATCAAACAACCTTTTCAAAAATCTCTCAATTTTAAAGCGCAAACAAAACATTTACCCAATCATTTTTCTTCAGTTATTCTTTGCTTTCTGAGAAATCTGAGCTAAATACCTAAACCCAAAGAGATGGATTACTTCCCCATTCACGCCGGTTGACGTGATAGCACGTATTGTGGTTTTCGCATCAGACGCCCTGGACGCGCTATGAGGGGAAGCCGCGCGCTCGGGTAGAGCGAGCGGGCAACCGAGGCTTGCGGCTTGTGCGCCCGAGAATCTCGAGGCGTTAGGCTTATGCGTTCGAGAACCCCGGTATTGCGACCGCGCAAAGCCGGAACTGCCCCGGCGTGAATGGGTTAAAGCGCAAACAAAACATTTACCCAATCATTTTTCTTCAGTTATTCTTTGCTTTCTGAGAAATCTGAGCTAAATACCTAAACCCAAAGAGATGGATTACTTCTCAAGACAAACATTTACCTACTTAAAAATTATGTTTAACCTCGTAGGTCCTATCCACCACGATCATGGCATGATATAAACGTCAGTCTAATCTGCCACTATCTTAAAAACTTGCAAGATTTACCCCCCTCCCCCCATGTTTTATGAAAGGAGTGTCAACTAATATTTCTAGCCCTGTCTGGAAAATTTCCTCCAGCCACACCCACTATACCAGACCCAAATCACCATGCCCCTTGGAGGCCCTCCTCTTCCTAAGACATTCGCATTTCCTGTCTCTTTTCCCATTTTTCTTTCTTGAAGCATAGTGGGTGTGAAATGGTAATTTGGGTGCTGTACGGCATATTGCATGCAGGCAAATGCCACCATCCATCCTTTATCTCACCCATACCCCCTCCCCACACCATACTCTTACATAGCATACAGTAAAAGTACTTTATAGTTTATCATTGTCTTCTTACTATCTAAACATCTAAAGAAATACTTCATTGCATTCTATGATCATGCTCTTTATTGCTTCATATGCATTTTATTTACATGTTTTATTTACATTTCCTCCAGCCACACCCCCAATATCATACCACCTCCTTATGCCCCTATAAGGTCTTCCTCTCACTAAGCTTCAATTATATATTGCCTAATAATATAGTCCTTGTCTTTTAAATAATCATACATCTATATGAGAATTTTATTGATTTCTTTAAAGAAATATGTTTTTTCTTCATTATTTGTGCAATATTTACATGTTTTATAGACAAGGAAGCTTATTCCCATTCTCCTTCCTATTTGATGCTTAAGTGCAATAATTTTTTCAACTGTGAGTAGATTTTTCAAATTTGATGCTCTACTATGTGATCTGTATTCAATATACAGCTAACAGGTATACACTTTCTGGTGTGTAAATTCAAGCTCTTGAAATGCCAACAACCAAAATTGGCCTTCGTGATACTTGAAAAATTACAGCCTAAATGCAGCAGGGGGACAGATGTGCTATATCCCTTATTGCTTTTAGGGATTAATGTTAATGTCTTTTATGCTACTTCTGATACAGCTGTGATATACTTACTCGCTAACTTTCTGCAGATCTCCTCCCTTTCCGACATATAACGTTAGACAATTCTTAAAAACGGAAACATATCCCTTCGATAGGTTGACAATGTCGCCTGGCTGAAAGGTGAAAAGAAATATGCAGCATTAAAAAAAAATAAAAGATCAGATCTAGAAAGCGGATCACAAAAGAGCATGTAAGAATGGGATATTCAATAACTTTCATATAAACAATTGTGATATTTACATTTAGGTGTATGTATAACCATAAGTTGGGAGGGGCTATCATAAGTGTGCACAAAAATGAGCACAAATAAAATGATATCCACATTCCTTTTAAGGAATTATCACTAAAATTCAACACAGTAAGATTTTCAAATGGAAGCTATAATGCAATTCTTATCAAACAATCAACAATCACTGATATTATGTTTAAAAAGTTAAAAATATACATATACAACATGACCACCTACACCCAAGTAAACTAGAGAACAATTAATCAAAAGATGTAACAAAGGAAAATGAAATAAAAAAGGAAGAAGCAAAAGAATATGAGAGAGAATATGAGAGAGAGACAATATGAGAGAGAGAGAGAGAGAGAGAGAGAGAGAGAGAGAGAGAGAGAGAGAGAGAGAGAGAGAGAGAGAGAGAGAGAGAGAGAGAGAGAGAGAGAGAGAGAGAGAGAGAGAGAGAGAGAGAGAGAGAGAGAGAGAGAGAGAGAGAGAGAGAGAGAGAGAGAGAGAGAGAGAGAGAGAGAGAGAGAGAGAGAGAGAGAGAGAGAGAGAGAGAGAGAATGAGAGAGAGAGAGAGAGAGAGAGAGAGAGAGAGAGAGAGAGAGAGAGAGAGAGAGAGAGAGAGAGAGAGAGAGAGAGAGAGAGAGAGAGAGAGAGAGAGAGAGAGAGAGAGAGAGAGAATGAGAGAGAGAGAGAGAATGAGAGAGAGAGAGAGAATGAGAGAGAGAGAGAGAGAGAGAGAGAGAGAGAGAGAGAGAGAGAGAGAGAGAGAGAGAGAGAGAGAGAGAGAGAGAGAGAGAGAGAGAGAGAGAGATTGATTTGATTTGATACAGTTTATTTGCAGAACAATTTACATGCCCTGCAAAAAGCCAGGGTAAGATGTCAAGCATCTATCAAACTGGCTAAGCTTCTATTGCGTAAAGGGCTTAGTCAAGCACAAATCTTACATACCTGAGGGGCTGCATTATACTGGTTAACATATTTACATGTTTTACCTAGTCGGTAAAAAACCTTTTATGTCACTGATCATGTCAAAGACAAGACCAGTGTCTATAATAAGATTAATATAATCTACAAGTGATGTTCTTTGCACAGTGCTGTTCGAGTGATAGGATGCAGTTTCCGTACAGCCATGTAGTAGTGGTTGAGACTATGTGATTTAGCTTTTTTGCACAATTTACAGTGGTGATATGTGACTGGTTTTGCATCCCAAAACTGCATGCTGCACATATTGTATAGTATAGTGATAGCCTATGCGTAGCCTGGTTAGTATAACTTGTTGCCTCCGTGACAGACCTTTATAAATTTCATAGGGCTTGTCCGTGTATGATGTCCCGACAATACTTTCTTAATGCCAGATAGTGCCATGTCCATTCTTTTTCATCTTTTCTGTAGC
>BOPN01001385.1:257500-260000 GCA_017312705.2 Penaeus japonicus
CATCCTCTATTTTTCATTCTATCTCCATTTCTTTCTTACTATATCTTCACTCTTTCTCTCTCTCCCACTTCTCTTATTACTGCTTCCTACCTTTGCAATCATATCTATCTGTAGTTACTCCTCCCTTCACATTGGTTTGATATCCTTGTAAAAAATTCTGTCAAAAGGCTCAGCTAAATATATAAGGCATTTGTAGCCTGCCTGAAATCCTTTTTAGAAAATAACAGGTGAATTAATGCATTGACATTTCCAGGTCTTTAGCATTTCATAGGGGCTGAGAATCTGTTGGTCAGATTAAAAGGTCATGGCATTTTGGCTCGATTGCTCTGCAGTCTTTTCTTTCTTTTCTTTCTTTTTCCTGTTTAATTTTTCACCTCAGTTATGACTAATACTTCATTCAGTGCAAGCTGATTGTTGTTTTGCATCTAATGTGATAGGCATTGTCTCTTTATTTCTTTTAGTGTTTATTTCTCCTCTATTTGAACTTCTCTCCCCCCCTCCTACCTCATCTCTTTTTCTCCTTCCATTCATCTCTCTCTCTTTCTCTCTTTATTTTTCTCTTTCTCTTTTTTTCCTCCCATTCATCTCTCTCCTTTTTTTTCTCTCTCTCATTCTCTCTCTCTCTCTCTCTCCTCTCTCTCTCTTTCTTTCTCCCTCCCTCTCTCTCCCTCCCTCCCTCCTTACATCCTTCCCTCCCACCCCCCTATCATCACCCCTCCCCCTCCCCCATCATCTCCCTCCCTCCCTCCCTCCCTTTCTCTAGTACCATTAGTAAGCACGACACTTGACTCCCCGTTGATTTCTGGCAGAGGAGGAAGTGGACATGAAAGTGAACACGAGCCTAGACGACGTCCTCGGGGAAGGCTCATCCTCCCCAATGGCCTCCCCGCAGCCTGCAGCCAAGAGGTCGTCTGACAGTGACGTATCCCCAGCCAAGAAACCAAAGTAAGGACTTGCCATTGTTTTATAAAGATTCATGTTATTCCTGTTGTATGGATATGTATTGATTTTCAACATGGGTATGGTAATCTTAGAATGAAAAAAGAAAAGTTGTGGTGAACATCTTGATTACAAATGTTTTGAAGATACAGTCATGCTTCTTATTGCTAAAAGAATTAGTTGATGACATACAAATGAAATTGAATAAACATTAACAAAAGCATAAGGACAAAAATAAATAGAAACATACCTTGAAGTTACACTAACAAGATTCATATTTAGATAGCTGAATGGCTGTATTATTCTGCTCAGGTTTCATGTTGTGGATATATAAAGATTCAAAGCTGAGAAAGATGAGCTTGCTTGGTAATGTGGACAGAATTTTGAAATCATTTTATGTTAGCAGACTACAAAGAAAGGCAATTTGCATAGAGAGATTGACTAGTTTATTAATGTTTCTATTCATCTGTGTATGTGTCCATATTTTATTGCTTTTCTCTTCCTCTTCCTTAATCCATTCACTGTTTTGCTCAGGTATTCCCTTGATGACGAGGGGCAGCCCGTCCGAGAGATCGTTAGTGTGATGATGACGACGTCCGGCTTCATCTCATCGGCTCGTGAGGGCAAGCTCCCCGAGTCGAAAGTGCCCAACATCCCCATGGCAACGCCCAGGAGTTCATCGCCCTCAGCTGCCAGTGCCCTTAGCAAGAAGAAACTAGCAGTTGAGAAGCTGATCCGGCAGAAGAACAACCAGGGCGGCTCACAGAAGCCTACTCCCTCCAAGTCGCGCCCCGCCAAGGACAAAGGCGCCTCAAAGCCAGGCGCCAAGCCCATGAAGGTGCTCAAGATTCCTAAGATGCCCAAAATCCCCAAGATCCCCCAGGTGAAGCCAGGTTCCTCCATGCCCCAGCCATCCCCTGCCAACCCACCCCTGGCCGCCAGCACCCCCGGCCCACCATCATCCCAGGGTGCAGCTCCCCCTCTGCCTACGCCGCCCAAGCTAAAGATGCCCACGCCCAAAATCCGTGTGCCCAAGCCCCCAAAGACGCCCAAGTCGGAGACCAAGAAGGGTTCGTCCACACCCAGGGGCAAGGATGCTTCCAGGGACCCCGAGGCCAAGAAGTCCAAGAAAGAGAAGGACGCAGCAAAGAGGAAGGAGAACGGCAAGGACAAAGAGACAGGCAAGAAGGGCAAAGAAGGCAAGAAGGAGAAGGAAGGGAAGAAGGAGAAAGAGCCCAAGAAGGAGAAAGAGTCCAAGAAGGAGAACAAAAAAGAGAAGGAGAAGGAGCGAGAACGAGAGCGGGAGCTAATTCTGGCGCTGGCAGCTTCTGCGGATGTGACTGTGACGTCCATCCCACCCCCAGCAAAGTCAGAGGCCCCCCCTGACAAGCTTAGCATATTCAAGAAGATCAAGCCCAAAGGGGAGGCCAAGGAGGCTGAACGGGCAGGCGAGCGCGAGGTGCACCCATCCCGTGACAGCTCCCCTGACCTCATGATAGATGAGAACCCACGGATGGCCCCTCGGAGGCCCCCTGAGGACCTGGCCGTCATAGACAATCCT
>BOPN01001385.1:267500-282500 GCA_017312705.2 Penaeus japonicus
ACTCTTAGTTTAACATTTCTTCATTTTATTATTTTCCCCTCCTGCTGTAGTTGAAGCGCCTCCACCTCCGAGGGTCTTTTGTTTTATTTTATGATTTCATCATTAATATTCCAACACCTCAGAGATTCACCAAGTTTCCAGATTCGTAGACTTCTCTCCAGGTTTAGCTCCCTTCGTAATTAATTTACATGTTGTGTCCTTCTGAGCCCAAAGACACGAGCATGGTGGATGTTGGTCTGGCATTGGTCCAGTGCCTTTGTTAGAGGATTACCTTTAGGTTAACAAATAGAGGGGAAATGCCTTTAAGTGCGAGGAAAGAAAGGGGGTTCAGATAAGATTCAACTATACTTCATTCATAGCTGTGAGAGTCTCAACCTTCAACTTTTCCTTGTAATTTAATGATCCATAGAGGAACAGCCACCATGTTTGTTCGAAAAGCCTCTACAGTTTACCACAGCAGAAGTAGTGCTTTCCATGACTCAGTTTCCAAGCAGTTTGTCAAGTAGGACACAAACTGCAGTTTGTATTTCGCATTTCAGTGTAATGATAGTGCTTCCACAAAACAAGCATAATAAAAGATATTTGCATGCATGTAGAAAACAGTAGGTCCTGTAGTCTATCCATTCTTTGAAAAAAAAAAAAAAATGTTTTTTTTTTTAAGACAATTGATTTTGTAATATTCAAAGAAATAAAAGCCAGGAACAATGGCTTCTTTCTTTCTTTCTTTCTTTCTTTTCGCTTTTTTTTTATCTTTTACTTTCTTTTAACTTAGAACCATCTAATATTTTGATCATTAGATTCTTATGTTTATTGTTTCAAAAAAATTATGTATGTATATGTATATGTGAATATATAAAAAGATGTTTATATGCATAAAAAAATATATATGTATATATATATATATATATATATATATATATATATATTCATATTCATCCTCCCTCCTTGCTGATGAAATATCTAAGTAAGATTTGTATTGGTGACTGCAGTTCAGGAAAGTTTAATTGCCTTTTATTTATAGTGTGTTGTTTCTGTATGTGTTTCTGTGTGTGTGTCCATGGGTATTTTCTATTGTTAAAGAGCCACCCTGAGTTTTGCCATCCCATAACATTTTCTTTTTATTATGTTTACCTTTGACTATAATTCAAAATATCATGTGGCTGAGCATCAAGGAGGCTCTAAATATCAGTCATTATTAATGCAGAGGTTATTTTTACCCCAAAGCCTCAGTTGTAGGTTCCCCGCTGATATTCTGCTTTCCCGTCCCTCATGTATGCATTGTGTAGTTCTTACTTCATGCTTTGTAATTGTTTTTATGATGCTGTGTTGATTTACATATGTATGTGTGTACAGTTGGTTATATTGATGTTATTTCTCCATTTGGGAATCAGAAGGAATAATTGTAAATTCTGTGATTTTGTGGATGCTATGTTCATGTGGCTTACTGATAGAGTAATAATTTGGCTGTTATTTTTAGTTGTGATTTGTTTTAGCAAGGATGCTTCAGTTATGCTTATTCATTTATTCAATATTTATTTTAATTTTTTATTTTTGCTTAATTATTTATTTTATTTTTTTGCTTAATTATTTATTTTATTTTTTTATTTTTTATTTTTTATTTATTTTTATTTTTTTCCCCCAACCAAATTACCTTTGCCTTTCCATGACCGAGACAAGACAATCCTCTTTTGTGGTTCCTCTTGTTGTCGAACCTCATGACTTTTTGTAATGTAATGTAAGTCCAGTAGAGTAGTTGCTTGTGCCGGAGTGGCTAGACTGGGCCCCTTGCAGGCTGCGCAGACCAGCTTCTGTGGCACAAGGTACGTCTGGGGAGGAGTCCACAGAGTCACAGAGACACCAGTCTTTTCACTCCCTCGCACTCACTTTGTCTCACCTTCTCATCTCCCCACACCATCTCGTTGCAGTGGCGTCACACGTAGGATCAGAAAAACGCGGTCTGTGGTCAAGTAGGATCGCAGCATGTGGGAGACACGGAGAACTTTTTTGCATTTCAAAGTGAAAAGAAAAAGAAAGCAAAAAGATATATGAGAAAGTCATACAAAGCAGATAAGGACAGTGTCTTATCATAGTCTGCTATTTTAGTTTGTTTCTTTCTTTTGTTTTTCCTTTTCAAGTCAAAAGAAACTATTCACATGTAAGTGAGTCTCTAGCCTTTGATTTTCAGTCGAGCCTTTTTGTGACGGAGTGAGTTTTCACCCGCCACAACCCCAAGTGTTCTTCCTGTCAAGCCCAGAGCAATGTTAACTTGGCTACCTCACCTTCACAAGATAAAAATACAATAAAAACAATAAAAAAAATGAATCAAATTAAAAAGATATATAGTGAAAGCGAGAGTGTGTGAGAGCCTGCATGACGGCTGTGACAGGCAACAGGCAAGCAAGCAAGAAGGCAACAGCCAAGAGTTAGGGCTTGGCAAATGTTAGATGAGATAATCGGATAAAACAGGGTAGAGACACATGAGAGAGAGAGAAAGTGTGTGAGAGTGTGCAAAGAGACACTGTAAAGAAATAGCAGGAGAGGCAACAAACACAGAACGGCAGTAAGCTCCAGCAGTAAACCTCCATGATTTAACGCGAGGGGAAATCTCTTGCCCTTCAGGACCAGGGAATTCACGGCTGTAGACACTCCCGGTAAAAACCTAAACTTACGTTTTGCACTCTTAGTTTATATTTCTTCATTTTATTATTTTCCCCTCCTGCTGTAGTTGAAGCGCCTCCACCTCCGAGGGCCTTTTGTTTTATTTTATGATTTCATCATTAATATTTCCTTTGCCTCGATTCTGGTTCCAGTTACGTAGAACTTCTCTCCAGGTTTAGCTCCCTTCGTAATTAATTTACATGTTGTGTCCTTACGAGCCCAAAGACACGAGCATGGTGGATGTTGGTCTGGCATTGGTCCAGTGCCTTTGTTAGAGGATTACCTTTAGGTTAACAAATAGAGGGAAATCACCTTTAAGTGCGAGGAAGAAAGGGGTTCAGATAAGATTCAACTATACTTCATTCATAGCTGTGAGAGTCTCAGCCCTTCAACTTTTCCTTGTAATTTAATGATCCATAGAGGAACAGCCACCATGTTTGTTCGAAAAGCCCCTCTACCGTTTACCACAGCAGAAGTAGTGCTTTCCATGACTCAGTTTCCAAGCAGTTTGTCAAGTAGGACACAAACTGCAGTTTGTATTTCGCATTTCAGTGTAATGATAGTGCTTCCACAAAACAAGCATAATAAAAGATATTTGCATGCATGTAGAAAACAGTAGGTCCTGTAGTCTATCCATTCTTTGAAAAAAAAAAAAAAATGTTTTTTTTTTTAAGACAATTGATTTTGTAATATTCAAAGAAATAAAAGCCAGGAACAATGGCTTCTTTCTTTCTTTCTTTCTTTCTTTTCGCTTTTTTTTTATCTTTTACTTTCTTTTAACTTAGAACCATCTAATATTTTGATCATTAGATTCTTATGTTTATTGTTTCAAAAAAATACCTTAAGTATTCATTTGATGTAATCATTTGCATACTGATTTAGAGTAATTCTGCCCCCCCCCCCTCCCCCTCCCCTCTTCCCCACCCATTCTGTGTCAAACCCCAAAGGCAAACCAACCCAGAAGAGCAGAACAGCTGCACCTATGACATGGAAAATAGACGTTACGTGATCAAGAAAGGATGTGGGAAGAGGTTCTACCTTCCTTCGTTGAAGTTGATACGGAAGATATCATAGAATCAGAAGAGTTGTTAATTGTCACAGAAGAGAAATTCCCAAAGAATTTATGACATGAATTAATAAGTTTACAGAGAATTTTCCCCCATAGACAAAAAATAGCCTAAGATATGCTTTAAAGAATAAAAAATGTATATATGTATGTAGTAATGATTGTATTTAAGTATTTAATGTATGAGAAAATAATTGCATTGTATGGAGTTTTTTGTTTTGTTTTTTTCTATTGTTTTATTTTTTATTGTTTGATTATTTTGTTTGTATGATTTTTTATTCAGTTATTTTTTGTTCTGTTTTTGTTTGCCTTCTCTCTCCCTTTCTATGAGTTTCTTCTTTTTCTTTTTTTCTTATCATATTCGAGGATGGAGGAAATTGTCTTTTTATTTTTTTGGGTAAAAATTGTTCAAGAAGAATTTATCAATATATATATATCAGTTCCCGCTCCCCCCTCTCCCTTACAAATATGTGTGTATATATGTATATATATATATTCATTTATTTACTTACATATTTATCCATGTTCACGTTCATTTTCATGTAAACAACATTTGAAAAGAGCATTTATGTGCATAAAGTGTTTCATAAAACTAGATTTGAAATTTATCATCACATCTACAGTTTTTAATTGTAATGCTGTGATCACTCTTTTTTTTTTTTTTTTTTTTTTTTTTTTTTTTTTTTGTTTACCTCATTTATTTGTTTTGTTTGTTATCTTGATTTTTTTCTCTCTTACTCTTTTGCTTTTCTCCTTCTCCTTGTGCATCTCCTCTTTCATCTTCTACTGTTTCTTGTTTTTCTTCTTCCTCCTCTCCTTTTACTGTTTCTTCTTTTTCTTTTTCTTCTTCTTCTTTCTCTATATTCTTTTCATTACCATCCACATCTTTTTCTCTATTGCTTTCCACTCGTTCCTCTTCTTCATCACCATTCTCTGTATTTCCATGCAAAACTGATCTTCATTTCGCATTTATTTTGGATGCCTTTTGATCCACTTGCTTGCTGTTGTGTATTTTATTTTCTGATGTACTTTATTTTTTCCAGTGTTTTTTTGTTCCCTTTTATTTTTATTTTATTTTATTTTATTTTTTTCTGTGAATGTCTTTTTTTTTTTTTTTTTTTTTTTTTTTTTTTTTTTTTTTTTTTTTTTTTTTTTTTTTTTTTTTTTTTTTTTTTTTTTTTTTTTTTTTTTTTTTTTTTTTTTTTTTTTACTTTATTTTTTATTTCTTTTTCCTACTAAATATGACATTGCATGTAATCTAATGTAATAACCATTTTCTTTATTGATTTTGATTTATTTGTATTGTTTTTATTTTTTTGTTTTTTGTTTTTTTAAGTTTCATGATTATATATCTTATTTTATTTGTCACCTTTTTGGTACGAGTAGAACTGAGAGAATGTTTGATATTAGTGATGTGTAATACAATTAATAACTGTCTTTTTGTTTTGTTTTTACTTTGTTTTCCTTTTTATGAAGGAATTTGTGTATTATGTAGGTGTTATCACAAGGGAATTAAGAAAAATCCTTATATGGACTTCCTTTTGTTTTATTTATTATTATTTTTTTTTTACTTTTGTCATATTAGATATTATATACTTGAGGAAGAATAAATCCAGTTATCCTAGGTTTTTCCCTTTTCTGTTACTTTTACCTACAGATACACATAGGTAAAAGAGATGTTTTCCCACAGTCACTCTAACATCCCCCTTTCTCTCTCTTCCTCCAAAACAGAGTGATAAAGTCTGTAAGCAAGCACGAGGAGGACTCCGGGCCCTCCAAGTCGTCGTCATCTTCAGGGGGCTCTCAGGACGACCAGCCAGGCTCGCCAGAGATTGCCAAGTTCTCGGCCCTGATCACGCGACCCCCCCGGAGCCAGCAGAAGAAGGGGGAGTCCCCTCCAGTGGTCCCTATTCTCAAGATCAAGGAGGTTCAGAACGCAGCCTCCAAGCAGAAGGAGGCCAAGGAGGCCACACAGAGCCAGCCCAAGACCAAGGAGCCCAAGGACGTGCCACCGCTCAAGATCAAGGCTCCGACTCCAGTGCCTGCCAAGGGGCCGTCCACGCCCAAGGTGGCCCCCACACCCAAGACGCCGGCAGCCACACCCAAGATGCCCGAGGAGAAAAAGTCGCCAGGTAGGATGAGGGTTTTGCTCCTCTTCATGAGGGATCTTGGGAGATGTTTAGAGAGGAGATGCTTGAAAAGATGCTTTCTAAGGCAAATAACTTCTGCATACAACATTAATTCTATTGAGTTCAGTCCAATATCCAAATCCCTATGTGCTTGTATTCATTAGCCTTTAACCCTCTCTCGACGGGTGGTACACCATTGGTACCACGCATTCAAGGGCCCGTTCGCAAGGTGCCAGCATACGGCGTCGATCATTTAATTGATTTAAGCCTATGCATTTGAGAGCCCCGGCTTTGCAACTTGCAAGGCTGGAATGCCCCCGGCATGAATGGGTTAAATAATTACCTTGTATTTGTGTAGTTTTTGTGAAACAAAAAGTTTTTATAATTCAACTGCATAAAATGGTCTTGGGAATGATACGACTACCAAAGCCTCTCAAATGTTAACACCCAACTGGATTACCCTTGTCTATGTAAATTTGTTAAGCAAGTTTACTTATCTCTTCCCACACACACACACACTGACTAACAAGAGGAGACTGCTGAGGCATTCACTTTTCTCTCATATATATGTATATATGTATATATGTATATATATATATATATATATATATATATATATATATATATATATATATATATATATATATATATATATATTAGCAATGACTTTAATAATCCTTGCTTGCCTCCCAACTCCAGGAAGCAAAAAAATCCGAGAGAAGAAGGAGAAGAAAGAAAAGAAGGTAAAGGAGCTCAAGTCGGCAGGACCGCCCATGCCCAGCGCTGCAGGGCCTAGCACTGTGCCCGCAAGCAGCCTGGATGTGGCTCTCAACCCCCAGCCGCCAGCCGTGCCGCCCCCTATCATGTCACCCCCCATAGACACGCCCAAGAGCAGCAAGAAGCAAGAGCAGAGCACAGGACTCCTCACCGAGACTGTTGGGCCAATCGGGCATTTTGTGGTGAGCTTAGTTTTCTCTGTCTTTCTCTCCCCTGGTAGCTCTTGATCTGTTTCTGAATTGTTTTACATTTGGAAAAGGGCATTTCTGTGTTGTGCATTTGTGTGTATGTTTGCAGATCAGAAAAGTTAATATTTCATTTATCTACAGGATGACCAAGGGAATGAAGTTTGGATTTGTCCGACATGCGGTAAACAGGACGATGGATCTCCCATGATCGGTTGCGACACCTGCAATGATTGGTATCACTGGTAAGTGGTGTGGTCTCTCTTCTCTCTGTATATGTATCAATCTCTTGTACTTTCATTGCAGTGTCTTAAATGAGGTCTGCTTACATTTTAAACCTCTTTGATTAACCCAATGCCGATGGGCCCGGCGAGAACTGGCAACCCACTACTCCGGGCCTAAGTAATACCGCCTCGGGGATGTCACACTGGTGTGTTGCCCTGCCATCAGGCACTTTTTGCGGGTGTGACACCCCGTCGTGATTAGGTTAATATACAGAAGAAATTTTCCTTATTTTGTATTTCCTTATTTGTAAAGTTTTTGTTCAAATTTAGTATCTTTTGATTAATTATGTAGCTTTATTGTAGCTTTAAATTTTGTCTAGCAGAAATTTTAAAAATTGACTCTTTTCTCCATCCAGGGTGTGTGTAGGCATTCAGGTTCCCCCCAACGATGACGTCAATTGGTACTGCCCGCGCTGCCTCTCACAACACAAGCAACGTGGAGCGCCCCCAGACAAAAAGAAGCGCGGACGGAAGAAGAAGTAGGAGAGTGGTGTCAGACGGTCTTCCGCCACACGTCGATTTAAGATACTTGTTATTGTTGTCTTTTCCTACTCAAAGGAGCACACAAGTTCACTTCTTCCCCTGTATGTTTTGATGAGTGTCATCTGGGCACAGAGGCCCTGATTGCACTTGACTAGGGTTTGGGGTAACAGCACGGACTGCCTCCTCCGTCTACCTCCAAGCAGGCCAATGTGGTGGATGTGGGACCACAAACAGAGACTTATTCTGCACTCTTGTGTATGTGTGTGTGAGTGCTTGCATATTTGAATGTTATATTGCCTATACTTGGTTTCTCCATTCAGTTATGCAGTGGTCATTTTATTTATACCCTTTTTTTTCTATCTTTTTTTTTTTTTTTAATGTATTTATTTTTTAAATGTTCCTTAGATCTTCTTAACCACATCTCCCTTTCACATCCGTTGATGGACTCGCGTAAAGTACAAGCATGCGGCCGTGCTCAGTAAGATTGGCCCAAAAGTTGTGATATACATTTTTCCTACCTTTGTTCGTCCCCCCATTATGCATATTTTTTGCCGTGGATTACAGTAGACTTGTGACAGTACAGAGGTTTTTTGTTTTATTTTTTAGTCTGCAGAAGTTGCATTTGCTTTTTTTATAAATGGGTAAATGCAAAATTGCAATATCTTGCTTGCGGGATTTAAAAGGAATATAGTCAAATTCATAGCAGAGAGAAAGATCTTTTTGTGGAACAATATCCTATTTTCCAAATTTTGGTACTTCAACTATATATTATAGGTATATAAACAACAAAAAGAATTATTATTTACTTATTTATTTAATTATTTTTTCCCCACAGAACACAGCTAATTATAAACTCTTGTTTCAAGAGTCTTTCATGTGCCTTCCGAAGGTCCCTGTCTTATTTTTATGGCGTTTCCAAAGACTTATATATGTTTGAATGTATGAATTATTTCCTTCACCGAGATACCTTCCTTATTTTCATCACACTTCTCTTTTTACATAATTTATGATAGGAGTCGTCCCCCCCCCCCCCCCCATATGATTATATATATATATATAAACACACACACATGAATTCTGTACATCTTCTCCCTCCCCTGTTTTCCTTCACAAGCTCAATTTATCCACAAGTCATTCGTAAACTTCCCCACAACTTTTAGATCCAATGCCTTTGTCATACCATACAGCTTCCTCCCTTCCCTTCTCTCCTCTAAAAATTGCCCATAAATAAAGTTTTATATAGCCTTAGGAAATGTTTTTAAAAAGAGAAATAGCTGCATTTACGCTTTACATTTTTGGGCTTCTTTCCTCACCTGCTGTTGCGATAGTATGGTGTCCCAGTCTTTGGTATTTATTAAAATCATAAGACAATTACTTTCTTTTCTTCTTCTTTTTTTCTACTTTTTGTCAGAGCTTTGTGTCACCAGCTCAATGACCCAGTGGAAGTTTTAGTCATTTCATTGAGAAAGCTGTTACTCCCCTTTCCCAGATGCCGAAGGAGTTCTTTGGCTCTCGTTCGACATTCAAAGGAGGGAACGAGTGTATCTATGCACATGCAGTAGTTCCTCCTAGTTATACTTCATAATCCTTTTTATTGTCAGTTGATTTAGAAAAAAAAAGGGGGGGGGGGAAATAACAGGTTGATATTTTTGTTATCTTAATAATAGCTCTAGAGATTAAAGAGTGGTTTGCTGTGGAATTCCTTCTGTTGGGGGTATGAGTAGGCTAGCACTGTCCAGGTGTTGCTTATCTGATTAAATATAAAGATAGACAGATATTTAAGCAAGACTAGTATGACACCTAGTGTGACTTCTGCCATGTGATGCCCCAATCCCACCCCAACCTCCGGGCATCAGTTATTTAAAATAAAGAACAGTTTTACAGTTCTAAAAAGTACCTGCTTTGAATCTATGTAACTTTATTGAACTTTATTATTGTTGCCTCTTCTGGTATTTGTTTATTATGACTTTGTAGATATTTGTAATTAAAGTATAAATACATGTGAGAAATATGTATAAACCTCTAGTTTATTTTCCTTATTACTTAAGTGCAAGGCATGTTATTACTCAAGAAGCTAATTGACACATGGCTCCATAACAGACAGAAATCTCAGACAAAAAAGAAAAAAGAAAAAAAAGAGAGAGAGAGAGAGAGACAAAAGTTGTGTTGAAAAGAAGCAATAGGAACATGGAGCGGTTACATCTTAACCCATTAGCAGCAGATGGCATGATTTGCTACAAAGGCAGAGTCGGTCATAGATGCGGATGGCACCGTGCCAGACAATGTAAACCAGCCATCATACTGCACAAATATTTATTTAAAACCACGACCAATGGGTTAATTCATAGGATTACTCTATTTAAACAGATATATAGAAACATATTAATTTATTTTTTCAAAAGAATAACTTCTAGAATGGACTTGGTGGCATTTCAGTCACATAGATTTTCTTGGAGAGACTGAGTTTCGGGAGAAGGAAAGCCCTTGTTATGGTGTCAATTTCTTCCATCGCCAACTGAGCATGGAGTCTCACAACATCATCAGGATCTCTAGTGTGGACTAGTCGCAGGGCTCGATACAAATCTCGGATTACATCCTTCAATACCTATGGGGGGAGAAATCATGAGAAAATGTGGAAGTGGAAAAGAATTGATTAACCTGTTAATGACAAGATATCACTTCAAGTGGTGGCAGCATCAGCCAACAGGGATGAGATATTGCGTTATGGCTATCCTCCTCGCTGCACGCCGGGTGAACAGGCATATAGCGCTTGGCCACAGCCAGGGCGGGTGAAGATCCTACTATTATAACTTTCAATATAAAGTAGCATGGAATATGAAAAGCAAGTTTCAGCATTTCAGACATATCTAATTCCCCATCAATGCCAAAAAGAAATCTGTCAGAACTTAGCCTGACTCATAATATCCAACAGCAAATGCAACAGTAACGACAGCAACAATGACAATAACAAATACTAAAAATAACGACAACTGACAAAAAATAAATAATAAATAAAATAACTTACTGAGAAAGCATCCTGGCCGAGCCCTTGCAAGAGTAGCGTTACAACCAAGACAGCTGCCCGTCGCACCTCTGCCTCTTTGTCGTGTGAGATGATGGTGTGCAAAAGCTGGAACACCTGGAAAGGTATAAGGTTTATACCAGATGAAATTTGTTTGCACCTAAAGAAAAAGGGGGTGGGGGAATCTTTGTAATTTACTATGGGTCGAATTAATTTTTGTTTTTCTACTGATAAGAAGTAATGTAAATATGTACAAGACATGGCATGACAGACTGTTGCCATGAAATAGCTATAACTTAATCTGTTTTATACAAGGATAAAAAAAACAACAAAAAAAGAAAAAACAAAAAACCAGTTAAGAATATTTTCATCTAATGATTGTGATACCAAAGAGTCCGCATTATAAGAAAAAAGGAAATAAAAATAAATCTTAAAGTCACACCAGACCTCATGAACAATGGGCCCCAAGCTGAATCGTAGCAGTTTAATGACATCCCCTAAGCTGGAGAGACTTGCCGCTCGCACTAGGGGCTCTTTGTCTCGAATCCCTGAAATTAATGAAAAGAGTTCATTGAAATGTCAACTATGTATTAATGAGAATTAGTAATTCTTCAATACAATACAAGTTTCCATCAGAATTACATAATCATGATAAATAAATAAACTGCACTTTGAAATTATGCATTATCATTTAAAATTATTATTGCTGAAATATGGATTGGAAAATATTTCCTTATTGTATAAATACACAGAATAAGTGTGTGTGTGTGTGTGTGTGTGTGTGTGTGTGTGTGTGTGTGTGTGTGTGTGTGTGTGTGTGTGTGTGTGTGTGTGTGTGTGTGTGTGTGTGAGTGTGAGTGTGAGTGTGAGTGTGAGTGTGAGTGTGAGTGTGAGTGTGAGTGTGAGTGTGAGTGTGAGTGTGAGTGTGTGTGAGAGTGAGTGTGTGTGAGAGTGAGTGAGTTTTAGTGAGTGCGTGCGTGTGTGTATATGTATATATTTCTGTATCTGACTCCTCCCTCTGACTGGGACTCTTTAACCCACACAGGACGGGTGGTACAGCATGTGTACCGCGCATTCAAAAGCCCAGTTGCCGGGCGGCACAGTATTGTGCCAGCCATTCAATTGATTTAGGCCTAATAATTCGAACGCCCCGGCATTTGGACATTCTAGGCTAGAATTCCCCCGTCGGGAATGGGTTAATCTGCAAATTCTTCATTTTTTTCATTTTTTAAATTTTTGGATAAAGTAAAGAAAAATAGGAATATGCAAATGCAACAACAATGTGTATATACACAAACATAACTATATATATGGTGATTCTTCAAGATATGACATCTTCTGCCAAGTCAGTAATATTCCGATGGTATGATATCACGTCATCTGTCGTGAAGGGGTTAATCAAATTATCTGTAAGGGTATATTCTCCGTACATCCCTACCAGATGGCTACACACCTGCCAGCAAAGCATTGATGAACTGTTCCTTGTAGTGCGGTAGAAGAGGCCCCAGACGCCTTGACGCCCTTGTCAATGCTTCGGCTAATTTGGCTCTGTCCTCAACTGTACGTTCCCCAACACTGAACTCCGCGGTCAAAATGCCTACAATCTGGTGACAAGACAGGAAAAGTCTCTCTAATACTTGTAATATCATCTGCACTGGATCTTTAGCTGCTCCTAAACATTTTCAAGTCTTGTTTTGAAGTTAATACAAACTATGTCAATATTTGAATCTTCAATATATTCCAATTATATGATTTTTTTTGTCTCATCTGAGCAGGAAAGTACACTGAATATGAATATCTAATACATACCTTATCTGGATATGCATCACACAAGACAGACAGACCCTGCACTGCCATCAGGTAGATATAAGAATCCTCATCTTTCAAATTGTGCTGGAAAATCGTTAGAAGTCTGTCTTTGTGCGATAAGGTTTCTGGATCTCGCTGTTCAACAAGCTTCCCCAGGGCCAGGAGGGAATGCCCGCGCACAGGCAGTAGAGGGCTAAATAAGTCATCTATGGCTTCCTTGTATGTGCTTTTTACCTCAGGGGACTGCATTTCATGGGACTTCTTGTCTTCAACTTTAATCTGTAATTTTTCAATATCATTTCCATTTAATTCTTGTTTAATTTGACTCTTCCTTGTTCTATCATTTCCCCCCTTCTTGGTATTCGCACTTTCCTGTCTTCCTTCTTTTGCACTTGATCCAATATCTCCTGGCAATGTCTGCACAACCCCATGAGTGAGGAGGAGGTTACGGAGCTGCTCGACATAGAGGAGCACCGTCTCGTCCTGTATATTTTCCCCAACTTCATCCAGAGAAGGAATGAGATTCTTCAGCCCCTTCCAGTCTTCACTTGACATTTTCTTCTTCAGTGTGCGTTCATTGACATAGCACGCGATGAGCACAATAATATTCATCACGAGCGAGGTCTGAGTTTTTTGCAAGTGTTCATCCTTGCAATCCTGACATCCAGCTTTGATGAGCCTATCAACAAATGGCACAGCAGCTGACAGGTCTTGAAATAGGTCACTTGTAAGTGCATCGCTATCAGCAAGAAGACTCAAGAGGTTTGAACCAAGACTCACCCTCCTCATCCCCTCAAACTGCTCCATCTGCAAGTCCTCATCTGTCAGCAAGAGCATTGGGGATTGTTTCTTCTCATTCAAGACAGTGAAATCAATACATTCTGCAAGTCTTTCATAAAACTCCAAAATAACTGCACTATTTTTTAGAGTCTCAAGAACTGTTATGAGTGATTTTGATATCCTGTCATCCTGCTCTAGAATACTGTCATCAACAATGCCTTCAACTGTACTGACTTTCACTCCCCCTTCATCGTCTATGCAAAATTTGACGCCTGGATCAACTGCGGGTGAAGAAGAGCATTTCTTGAGGCCAGACAGAACAAGAAGAGTCTCTACAGCCTCTGCTTTCTGTTGCTGGGATAAATATCTGGAAAGCAGATTGTATTGTAGTGGCAGCAATAAAATTCTTCATCCTTATCAATTCAAACGTGAAAAAAAAAAAAAAAAAAAATCTCACAAACATCAACATAAATGGGCCTGACAAATGCCAGAGTCACAAAATAACAAATGAACCATTTCCAATATCAGAATTGTTCTGCGTACTCACCTCACCAGAATCTGTTGGGCTTTGGAGCGGAGGTGTGATGTCATCAGAGCAGCAACTGCCATGAGAGGACACAAGACAGGTTGAAGAAGGCTGGTCAGGGTAACAGTTGGGGTTGCAATCTCCACAAATAGCTTATGAATTCGGGTAATGCAGAGTGTGAGGTTTGCATCAGAGCTTGCAAATGTTCTGTATAAAACAGATACATGAATTAACAGAAAATATATGATCAAATAAGTAAACAAACACATGCACAGCATGTATTTGTCTGGTTTAATCACAACCCTTGATCTTACTGCCAAGGAATCACATGTACTCACAGTGGTGCTTGCACTTCTGAAAGACAAAACACAAATGGAAAAACCTACTACCTTGCTGCCTCTGCAGTGGTTGTGTCAACCAGGGGTTTTAGAAGAGAATGTGTGACATGCATTGCAGTGAGTGAGGCAGAGCGCCTGGCCATTTGGGCCACAGTAAGCACCACCACTCGCAAGATTTCTGGTCTCAGTTCCTCTTTCAACATCAAGTCTCCGATCTGTTGGAAACAATCACCATATATAATAAGAATTATAAATCATATATAAATATATAAGTCTTAAAGAATAAATGCTAAATCAATTATTAAATGCCCATATAGCAATCATCACAAAAAACATTCTAACAATGTCATGCATACCTGAGGTCCAGCAGTAGAATACAACTGATCCATGTTACTGATCTTGGCCTGAGCAATCAGACTAGCAACTGCCTCACACTGCTGCCAGTCCTTGCCATCACATATGGAGAGCCCAGCTCCAATCACAGCAGCAACACCACCCGGCTGAAACATGAACCTACGAACAAGAAGCACACCACACACCTTCTTGAACCACACCCCACGCTGTAAAGAGGAGATGAAGTGATTAATTCACTAATCTTTAAAAATCATACAATGAGAGCCATTATGATTCATTATACAATTCTAAACATGCTTGTAATAACTTTCTGATTACCTAATATTTTGTAGAGAATGATTTTTATAAAATATAATATCACTCACAAACATGGTTAAATTCAAGCCAAATTTTAAATATAAAAAGCAGAAAACCACCACTACTTACCTGTGCCAAACCCTTGAGAAGTAAAATTTGTTTGATTGCATGATTGACATCCATGCACATAAAAACACTCTCCATCTGATCTCGGAAGAAGGCGGTGTCCTCAGGGAAATTTTTCACCTCTGAGGGACCAAAGCACAGCTGCAGCAGGGAACTCAAGACCTCA
>BOPN01001385.1:297500-303473 GCA_017312705.2 Penaeus japonicus
ATTTTAATATTGCATATCAAACTTAGAATGAACAGCTCTTTCGGTTGATATACATTACACTATTACTGAATCAAAATTTTGGCTATGGTGTGGGGACTTGATTGACTTGCATAGTTCCGCGCTTAGGGGGATAATAATGCATATCAAAAATATCACATAGCCATTGATAACAGGGTACTGCTCTTATCTATCCATCAGTTACACATACCCACACCTCACAAAGACATTGATAATCACGGACGATGGCCAAAAATCTAATTCTGGACATTATTTGCGATGCCATGGCAAATAATTTGACTATTCGCCGTGGTTCTTTCCATTTCGAACATCTTGTGTTTACATTTGACAGGCTGTTTAGCGGTTTCTTGAGCTAGATCAGCAGCTTTTGCTATCTTGTGAGAGCCTGCGCTAAATTCTAAGATTCTTCTTTTGCATTAGTTTTTCCAGATGACAATTCAACGAAATTGTTAATAAAGAATGTTTTTCGTAAGACCCTTATGTAAATTTTTGCATTGGCACTCCCGAAATAATAGTTTTGGGAAGGCGACGATTACAGCGCTATATAGTCAAAGATCAAATTACAACAATCGTCATATCTATTATATACTACTTTTATTTTTCATCAATTGGTATTTTATACTTCCGAATAGTTTTTTATTATATGCAGGTTAATAGACAATGACTGACTTTGATGCTAAATTTAGCAAAAGCACCCCATTTGTGTTTTTTGCCAATATTGACACCAAAGACAACTATTTGTATAATAGATGCTTCAGTGAATGGCACATATACCTTCATTATATCATAAATCTAAAAAATAAGTTTAGAATGATATCCCAAAATCGATCATATGATTCCAAGTCATGAGATGTATCTCATAACCTGATTGGCTTATCTAAACCAATCAAAACCCCCGTACCAACACCCACCAAGCTAACCAAAGCGACATCCAAAACTCTTTTCCATTGGCCGACGGGAGAGAAATGTCATCGAGTGGACCAATAGCAAGGCTCGACACAAGAAACGTCACCCTCCGGGCCAATCACGAGAGCCGAGACAAGAGCCCCGTCACGAGACACGCTTCGGCCTGCACTTGCGCCGGAGACATCGAGCAGGACACTTACACCTTCGAGTCCGGAGTGGATATTCGCCTTTCGCCTCGCAGAAAACTCAAATAACTCCACAAAATGTCAGAGGAAATCCCAATGTACTCTCCCTTCTTCGGCGTAATGGGAGCCGCCGCAGCTATGGTGTTCAGCGGTAAGACTCTAAAAGGGTTTGGTTTTGAGGGGAAGGATGCAATTTTTTTCTCCACCTCGTCTTCAGATCAGCTTTTTTTAACTATTGATTATGAATCTTTTGGGATGATTTCTTGCATATCCGGATGTCGTGACGGGCTCTGGAGTTCACATTGCGGGAGATTAAACCACAGAAACTTGCGAGAACTTAGAAATTAGCGTAATTAATTCTTATTTTCCTATGCCAAAACAAAGCTGTTAAAATTAGGTTATGGCATACGGAAAAAGTTTACATTTTCTCGTTAAATGCAGTTAATTCCTCAGAAATCATTTGTTTCGTCCTATATGGGTTAATAAACTCTTAAAAGTGCAAGAAATGTTAGATAGTCAGAATAGATCTAATAATATAAGGTAAAATGAATATATTGAGTTAGTATATATATATACATCTTTATAATTACCTATATTTTACAACCTACATATATTTTTGAAAAAACTTGGGGAATATAGTGAAAGTTCGGAATTGTAGTAGAGAATTCCTTACAGAGCAGGGTTCTTTTCTAGAAATGTATGTGGTAAAATACCCACAGTAGCCACCGAGATCTCCATTGCCTACGTACCTTCCTCGCTCTGGCTAAGGTCAACAAATCAGCACACGTCATGGCAGGCTTGGACTGGCTCCTTATTTGCTAATAGATTTCTAGATAGACCTACAAACCATGTCTTGTTATAGTATCCATGTTTAAGTTTCGTTGACCTTTTCTGGAGGGCTGGAGGTGCATAGGTCACGGCAATCGCTTCGGTCACTGTTGAGGTAGTAGTAATCCATCTGATTCTGATAGAGGGCAAACTATGTTAATACGAGGAGAAAATGCCATTCGGAAAGGAATTATGGGTGTGCTTGTAATATCTCCCTCCTACTCCCTCTTCCTCTTTGTCTCATGTGCTTGTATGTGGGCTTTAGAGTTTTTTCTAATTAAACCTATATTTCTGAAAATTGATGAAGACAAGATAAGGAAAGTCCACTAGAAAAACTAGGATAACAACAACAGTTTTATTTATATATTAAATATCAAATCATTACAGGCATAAATCCTATAAAAATATTTGCTGGCCAGCAAACATTGCTCAGATCATATTTTTTGAAGATATTGAGAGATTTTTCTCTCTCTTGCCTTTCCAATATTCAGATGTCTGTCTGTTCTATGAGTAGAAGAGATTATGTGACTTATGATACATTCATGTGATTTTTTAACAGGTGGGGGAGGGGGGGGGCAATTGTTTTCTTTATTATAATGGTGGGGAGGATGGTCATGTGACTTGGTCAAGGTCAGGTGTGCAGTCTTGGGTTGGGTCTTCTGTATTTTCTATAGTATCTCTCTTCATTCCCTTACTCCCTCTTTTTATACTTTTATTTCTCTATCTATCTATCCATTCATCTATCCACTTAATTTATCTCTTACTTTCAGACTTTCTCTTTCCTACCTGGCTCCCCCCCCCCCCCCCCCTATACACACACTGCCCTTTAGCTCTTTCCAATCTCTTGTGTCTTGCTTATCCCTTTTTTCTTTTTTCCCTCTTTCTTGGTCTTTTCTCTTTCTTCCCTTCCTCTCTCCCTCGCCCTTCCCTTCCCTCTATTTCCCCTCTTTCTCTCTCCCACTTTCTCACTCAATCTCTCTCTCTCTCTCTCTCTCTCTCTTTTTCTCCCTCTTTCTCCCTCTCTTTCTCTACCCCCCCCCCCCTTTCTCCCACTTTCTCTCTCTCTCTCTCTCTCTCTCTCTCTCTCTCTCTCTCTCTCTCTCTCTCTCTCTCTCTCTAAGTGTCTCTCTTTCTCTCTCTCTCTCTCTCTCTCTCTCTCCCCCCCCCCCTCTCTCTATATATATATGTATATATATAGATAGATAGATAGATAGATAGATAGATAGATAGATCAACAGATAGATACAAAGACAGATAACTGGATAGACAAATAGATAAATTTACCTACATAAACAGATAAGATAAAGACGTATTCATGTATAGACAGATATATGTCTGTATCCCCTTAATAACATACACAAGACGAAGCATCCAACACATCTGTCTCGTCATAAACAAATGCAAATTATGAGTAGCATCTCACCTCTGAGGGAGAGGGATTTTTTTTTTAAAGGAACACTATTATTTTAATTAACACTATTATTTATTAATTATTATTTTGTATTGAAATGTGATTTGTATGGGACTTTTTGAGCACCAGTGCCAGTCTCTTTATCTTTGCTTTTCTCTTTTTCATCTGTTTGGCTGTTTGTCTTTCTGTCTGTCTCTGTCTGTCGCTGTCTCTGTCTCTCTGTCTGTCTTTCTGTCTCTCTCTCTCTGTCTCTCTGTCTCTCTGTCTCTCTCTCTCTCTGTCTCTCTCTCTGTTTGTCTCTCTCTCTCTCTCTTTCTATTTCTGTTTCTCTCTCTCTCTACCTTTATCTCTCTATTTTATCTTAACCGCTCTTTCTCCGTCCCGCCCTTCTCTCCCTTCTTAATTCCTTTTCACTATCCCTTCCTCCCTTTTTCTCTTCCATCCTCCAGCCTTCTTCTTTCATCTCTCTCTCGCTTTCCCTCCCTCTCGCCTTATTCCTATTCTTTATCTTCCAATCTCTATCTTCCTCTTCTTGCCTCTTTCCCTTCCCTCTCACTCCTTCCCTCGCTCTCTCGCTCTCCTCCCCCCTTCTCTCTCTCTCTCTCCCTCTCTCTCTCTCTCTCTCTCTCTCTATTCCCTTTCTTCCTTTCCCTTTCCTAATCCCTGCCTCCCATCCCTACCGCTCCCTTTCTCATTCCCCTTGCCTTTCCTTTTCCTTTTGTCTTTCCTCCATCTCTCTCTCTCTCTCCTTTCTCTTCATTTTCTTTCTTCTTGATTGATGATATTACAAAGTGTTTGTTTCAAAAATGGACTGCTTGCATTTAGACTGAAAGGATGAGACCAGTATCAACGCTTAATGATGAAAGGATTCCACATGACGCAGCAAGAGCTATCCTGACCTAATGCGCTGGCTCGTCCCTTATCTAGTGTTGTGATAGAGATATCCTTATCAGGCATTATCTGTGAGAGTCAACGTAGGTGGGAATAACCTGGTCCTTCAGGTGATATATGATTATGATGTATCACGTGAATGTGGGGAGGGGGAAGGGGGAGGGGATACATCTGAAACTCTACATTGCATTTAGGGTCTTGAAAGAGTTAATGTTAAAGAAGCCTTTTGTTGGGATTTTTTTTTTTTTTTTTTCTAGGAAATTTCCTTTTGTGAGGGAGGAGGGTGGGGTGGGGAGGGAAGGGGTTGAAGAGGTTGCTAGATTTGTTTTATCACCACTTGAGTTATCAGGGCTCAGTAGGTATCTATTATTTATTTATTTTTATTCTTTTTATTGTGTATTTTTGTGTTAATTTATCCTTCCTGTTTCTTAAATAATATCAGGATTCCAGCTTCATGTACTTCATTTGGTAGCCTTCATATAATCATTTATGATGTTCAGCCTCCCTGATCCAAGTAAACTTCTTGAAGTTTTGTTTAATCTTCCAAGATGTACCACATCTTAAAATGTTCAGCCTGGGCTGGGCATCTTTAAGATGTTTTTTTTATTATTATTTTCTACATTTATAGTTTTAGCAATGTGGCAGTAATTAGCATTTGGTTTGATGTCTTAGTTACACAACTGTAGGAATGCATAACTTAATTTCAACAAAAGAAAAAATTAAGTATGAAAAATGTCCATCATAGAAGGGTTGGGCAAGCCTCTCATATGAGGACTGACAAGCCATTCATCAAGGTTTTAACATGACAAATCTGGCCATCCTTGTGGTGCATTATAGAAGACAAGAGAAAAGAATTTTATCCAAGACAAAAGTTGAATGGCAATTTTGACGTGTGACTGAAATCCCACCGGCATGTTGCAGTTAAGAAATGGGTGGACATTATACACCAACAAAGTCCTTTCTGGATAAGGTTGGATCACCAGAGCAAAAACCTTTCCACTTTAACCCATCCACGACGGGGGAATTCTAGCCTTGAATGTCACAATGCCGGGGCGTTCAAATTATTAGGCCTAAATCAATTGAATGGCTGGCACAATACTGTGCCGCCCGGCCACTGGGCTTTTGAATGAGAGGTACAGCACTGTACCACCCGTCCAGAGTGGGTTAACATCCTCATGTTCTTACTTCCTTCCTTACAGCCTTGGGCGCAGCCTATGGAACGGCCAAGTCCGGCGTGGGTATTGCCGCCATGTCCGTGATGAGACCCGAGCTCATCATGAAGTGTATCATCCCCGTCGTCATGGCGGGTATCATCGCCATTTACGGTCTCGTGGTGGCCGTGCTCATCGCCGGAAAGCTCGATGCTGCCGATAAGGGATACAGTCTATACCAGTAAGTTGTATTTTGTGTGTGTGTGTTTATTTAATGAGATTTTCAGCTCTCAGAGTTGAATAGAATATTATCTATAACTCTTACAAAGGATACATATCTTATTGAAGTTATAGAATTTTGATGAATGGTAACTGTAATATTTTGTATGAATGTTTTGAAGTTTAATAAGTATTGTTTCATAACTTTTAAAAATACAAATAGACAGGTTATAAATTACAATAAGGGTTCATCCTAAAAATCATAGATTATTTCCTTCAAACCAATATTATAGGGAGAGTTCACAAACTCAGCTAGATAGTATATTATCATTGTTGCTAGTTAATTTTCCAATGTATATGGTTT
>BOPN01001386.1:0-10000 GCA_017312705.2 Penaeus japonicus
AAAAAAGAGAGAGAGAGAGAGAAAGAGAGAGAGAGAGAGAGAGAGAGAGAGAGAGAGAGAGAGAGAGAGAGTGGATCTTCACCAGCGTGACCTTGACTCCTAGTTTCCCAGGCCCGCCAGGTCACGCCAATGGGAGGTGAGGCAAGGGGGAGTTATAGGGATGGAGAGGCGAGAGAATGGTGGATACTCGTAGAAAGAGAACAGATGGGGGGACGGAGAAATGAAACAGGAAAAAAAGGATAGAAAAAACTGTTCTTAAACAGGAGAGGAATGGAGTGACGTACAGGGAACATGTCTTACTCTTCAGAATATTGGTTTCTTTTCTTTTCTTTTTTTCTTTTTTTTTAAATGTAACTTTCGGAAACTCCGGATGCGTGTTTGGTTGTAGCACTGAAATGAACTTAAAGCGTTAAGAAACCAGTTCGCAAGCACTGTCGCTGTTGAGATCAGCAGCAAAGGAAAGTGTTCAGTGGTATCCTGTAACTCCGCACGTGTACACTAAGTCAGTCTCTTGGCCATTGGACTGTCTAAAGCCGAAGATACGAAAAAATATAATTATAGAGCATGGCATCAAAGGTAAAGAAATAACAACAGATAACCAACACACTGAGAACGTTTATTGACATTAAACAGCGTTGTGTTTATGGACTACACAGACGCTTCCATATCAACAAAGGTTTGACTTAATCATTCTTTGTTAGAACAGTAATTCTATCTTGCCAGGGAGATAATGCGAGTCAGTACCATATTTGCGATAACAAATGTGACTTTACATATACAGCTACTAAGTCTTAACTGAACGTAACTTGTCTTTACTGCTCGTAGACTTCTAGGGCCAGCCAGCTGCTGCTCTCCTTATCACGACCCCGAGTAAATGTATCAGTGTGTATATGCAATATTGTTGCTAACGCTACTTGGCCACAAGCTGGCAACACCGAGGGACTGTGGTATAACTTTTGTTGAGCGGAATGTAGCTCAACTGATATAACATTATAGTTAGTGGACATAATTGTAATATGTAAAACTCAAAGCTGGGAATTAGAAGAATATGATTACATAGAATACGAAAAAAACTGAAATTCTTTCAGTTAAAAAAAAAAAATTGCGAACATTCTCTCCTTATACACACACACACACACACGCACACACACACACACACACACACACACACACACACACACACACACACACACACACATATATATATATATTTATATATATATATATACATATGCATATCCACACATACATTTCTCTCAATATTTCCCCGCCATATATATATATATATATATATATCTTCCTTTTCTATCTTCTTTCTCTGCTTCTTTTTCTTCTGTTCTGTTATCTCCTCATTAGCATCTTCCTTTCTTCCCCTTATTTACTCAAGGTGTTTGCTTTCCAGGCGTTTACATGTGTTTTTGTTTGGCGTTGTACGAGGCAGTGTTTTTGTTTGGGTTTGTGGCTCTTCAAGATGTTCATTATTGTTTTCAACTTTTCTATTTCATTATCTTTTCACTTTTACTCTCAACATCTCTCCTGTAAATCAGCTTCTCTCCTCGGAAGCTCTTAGAGACACTGAAAAGAGTCATAAGGACGGAAATAGTAAGTCGCACAATGTGGAGAATCGACCATCTGTCATCATTAGCAGCGAGTCATTATAGCACCATATTGTCTTACGTCTTGAATTTATACCCAGCATCCCTCCTCTTCTGTCATAATTCAGGCCATTCCTCTCATCTTCCGCAATTTACAGCTCATTTCCCGTCTCTCGGCGACTTCTTACAGCCTACTGCTTACGAAACCTGGTGTTAACACGCCATTACTGTCTCCTCCCCCAAGCCCGTTCCATTGACTTGAATTATACATACACTCGGACGCTTTTTGTTCCTCTTCTCTGGACAGCACTAAGGGTCGGCTGGAGGAAGTCAGACTCTGGAGTGTTTAGGGCAGAGTTTGGGACTTTTGTCTTTTGATCTAAAAGAAGAGAAGGGGGAAAAGATATAAGTATTTGATGTGTTTTATTTGAAATATTTTGCAGACGGAATTTATAACCAGAATTTGGGGTTGGATGAGTTTGGGCTTATCGTGTTTTTTTTATAATAAGAAAATAATGATATATAGATAAATAAGATAAAAAAAGATCAATAAACATTTTATGTATCTTACTTGAACTGTTTTACAGATGAAAATGAGTTCTTTGTGACTTCCCAGCCCTCCAGGACAAACAAGTTTAATATTCTCTCAAAAATCGTATGACCTCTAACGACACATTTTACGCAACAGCGATTCGAAAGGCTTAAGATTAATATTCATGGCGTGTTAATTACATGGAAAAACTGAATGCAATGTCGCTATATATTATCCCTAAAGAACAGTCCCTAATTAATAAAGCCTTTTCAGCCAATAAGCCACGAGTTTCGACATTAGACATTCTCTTAGTGATTCCCGGGCCATAAACAATAATAAAAAGGACACGATTTTCTCATCATACGGTCCCGCTCTAGGACACACGAGCTCACTTTCTGAATGCCTCCTTCCCTCTCTCTCGCCTCTTCCTGTTGCGTCTTCTCCCCTTTTGAACCTTGGTGGCCTTTCTCGTAATAGTCTCCTGACCTCTGTCTCATTTTTTTTTATCTCTCTTTCTCCCTCCCTCTCTCTCTCTCTCTCTCTCTCTCTCTCTCTCTCTCTCTCTCTCTCTCTCTCTCTCTCTCTCTCTCTCTCTCTCTCTCTCTCTCTCTCTCTCTCTCTCTCTCTCTCTCTCTCTCTCTCTCTCTCTCTCTCTCTCTCTCTCTCTCTCTCTCTCTCTCTCTCTCTCTCTCTCTCTCTCTCTCTCTCTCAGATAAGGTTAGGTTAGATTAGGTTAGATCAACTTAAGTTAAAAGATTTGTTAGGATAAGTTAGATTAGGCTAATCTATGATAGATTAGGATATCATACGTACTGTTGATCACAAGTACGCGCGCCTGCAGAAGATACAAAACAAATCTCGAATCTATGCCTTTCCAAAGAACCCCTTGAACCTCATAAACGTAAGTCACCCAATCCTGCAGACGAGACAGTGAACCAACGAATCTCTAAGTGCTCATGACACCCCCCCCCTCCCTCTCGCGCCCATTAAAGGTCCACCAAACGTCAATTTAATCACAATTATATCCCCTGACCTCACACATGTTATTCTCAGCGACCTCGACCCAGAATGGGAGAGGTCGCGGGGTCAGTCTCTCTCAAAGCCAACCCATGAAGCACCTATCGGGTTATGCGAGTTCATGATATCCGTGCGGATAACGAGGCGGGATAAAGTATTGCCAAAGAATGCTGGTCATGCGGGGAAATGAAGGGACCTTTTTTTTCTGAAGGTTAGATTGGCCATAAAGCTCTTGGGGCGGCGCTGAGGAGGCTGCGCGGCGGATGTGCCCGTTTTGCTCTTGAATATCTTGGCGTGTGCATGTTTGGTATTTGTATACACACACACACACACACACACACACACACACACGCACACACATATATATGTATATATATATATATATATATATATATATATATATATATATATATATATATATATATATATATATATATGTATATATATATGCATGTATGTATATGTACACACACACACACACACACACACACACACACACACACATATATATATATATATATATATATATATATATATATATATATATATATATCTGTATGTGTGTGTGAGAGAGAGAGAGAGAAGAGAGAGAGAGAGAGAGATAAAACCATTTTTCTAATTCAAATGTTTTAAAAATCATTAACATTCCATACTTCCCACATAAAGATCACATTTCAAAGTGATTAATTCTTGAAATTTATTCAAGCAACTAATATTCAATTCGCAAAACATTGTACATACGTATCTGTCTCCTCTAAAAAGACAACACCTGCAACCTTTTTTTCTTTTTTTTTTTGCCTAAGTGTCTAACTGGTAAATTATCCTACCAGGCCACTCAGGTGATTTGCATTTAAATCGTATATCCTTCTATCCATCACTGCAACCGTTCATCAACTAAGCAACAGGTTCCTTAAACAAACTTATCTAGCAAAGATTTCTTTCCCCCTCGTAGAGTTGACATTAACTCAGTCCATTCCCATTAAGACAGAAGTTATCTGGTGAGAGTTGGCTTCGAATCCAAAGATTTCCATCAAAACGGCATTCGTCAGACGCGGAGGCCACACGACGCTATGTTTACTGATTAACATGTCTGGCGAAATCACAGTCCACATGCATCGTTATGAAGCTGTAAGACTGAAAGATTCCTTCAGACGAAACGCCATTCTCAAAGGCCTTTGCCAGTTTACACACGTATCGGGGATGCATTATTCGCGTCGGGGTTCTGTTAATGTGTATTTATCCCGATGATTTATAGCTCCGCATCCCAAAAGGCTTAATTTCGATAATGAATATCGTTATAAGAGCAATGAAGAGGCTATTCTTTATACAGGAGAGACCATTAACCCTTCCTCGACGGGATTAGAAGTCATCTGCCTCAAGTGATACTCAGTCGACACTTTAATTGCTGCCAGATCGTTCACAAATCATCGTTTGTTCTCTCCCACGTGTTATTTTCCGGATATTAATAGGCTGGAGTGTCTGACGTTTGACCCAGAAGGTCTGGCGGAGACGCATGATGATTGGCAACGATGGTGCAGGTCGTTAGCCTTGGTCCTAGCGATGGCAGGAAGAAGTAACCCGAAAAGGAAATAGTAATGAATCACAATTGAAAAACAACTAATAAATCAATGATAAATGATAATATAAAGATAGGTAATTAGCATTGCAAATTGTATGTGAAAATATAACAGATATACAATAAGTATATGCAAACAAATGAGGGACCGGATACATGTTCTCTGTCTACCCGTCTCTCTCTCTCGCTCTCCTCTTTTTCTCCCTCCTACCCTCTTCCTCTGTCTGTCTCTCTTTCTCTCTCTCTCTTGCTCATCGCACAAGCAACCCCATACATTCAACTCAAGACGTCCCACTCCTACGCGTACAAGCACATACAACCACACACTCACTTGGCACCCGTCAGCTGATGAAGATCGATCCTGCTAGAGACACGCAAACAGACAGACAGACAGACAGACACCCACACGATCTGCACATCTCCTCGTGCTATAACAATAAGCCGTCTGAGATGCCCTTGAAACTGAAGTCAAACTTGCCAGATTTTATTGCTGTTGTAAAGGAGCTCCCTTTCTTTAGCACTTGTCCGGCGCGCTTTGGACTCGTCTCGGCTGTGCGTCGTCCGTCTCGGCTTCGGCTGGACCCTTTCGTTTTCCCTTTCGGCTTTTATCTGATTGTCTTTTTCCTCCTTTAGTTATTTATGGGATTGTTGTGTTGTCTTTGATTCCTTTCTTTGTGTTATCTGATTGTCTTTTGCTTTATTTTCGTCCGATATCTGGTTGCGTGATTGTTCTTGTTTTAATAGTTTTTATTTTCGAGTAAATTCTAATTTCTCTCTCTTTCTTTCTCTCTCTCTCTCTCTCTCTCTCTCTCTCTCTCCCTCTCTCTCATTCTCTCCATTCCTCTCCCTTCCGTCTCTCCATCCACTTATCCATCCCACTCCCCCCCTTTTCCCAATCCATCTTCAACCCCCCCTCCACCATCTTTTCCTCGATCCATTCAACCCCATCCCACCTCCACTCTCACTCTCATTGCCTCTCCTTCTCACCTCCCCTACCTCCCCCTCTTCCTACCCAGACGCCCCCCCACCCCCACCCCTACGTCTGGGCCGCACCCTCTCATGGTGGCAAGTATTAATAGCTTCCTCGTTCCGTCTTGCGTTGGAGCTAAAGCTTTGCAACTGACGCTATCTCGCCCCGGTGTTGACTCTTCAGTCTGTCCCCCGGATGAAATGTAATAACGATTGTGTTCACCTTCGCAAGGTTGATCAAACGTTTGAATATTTATTTGTTTATTGTGAACCAGTTACAATGGATTGCTATTGGTTTTTATCAGCTTGCTCGCTCTTGAAAAATTATAAATCGATAAATGGTTTAGAATGTCAAACAAACACAAAAAAATAGTAGTAGGGTCATCATGATTACTTGAACGAATAATAGTTCTTCGAAGTATACAAATGAATTAATTGATAAGTGAATAAATAAGTAAATGGAAATAAACGAATAAAGGTAATAGAATTACGCGCTTTTAAACAAAGTCTTAATCACTTGAATGGATAGATCTTGAAAACAAACAAGCAAACAAACTAACAAACAAACATTGAAACAACAACAACAGGAGAATTCTTAACCGATTGCATACGAGGAAATAATACAACAACAACATCGTGATTCATAAATTCGTCTGGCGGCAATTCATTCTTGGTCCGAGAAGCTCATGAATCGGGTGTCAAAGGCGCTCGTGCCAAGCATGGGAGCGAGCGTCATTAAAACTCATGTCCGAGGCGTTCGCGTCAAAAGCTGATCTCATGAGAACTCCTCGGAATATTGGCTCTTAGGACTCGTGGTGCTTGAGTTACGGGAGGAGGAGGCTTTGTAATGGGAGTCTACGTCACATTGTGTGCGAGTGAGTGAATCGCTTTGTATCTGAATTGAAGATTTTCATCCGCGTGGAAGGTCCCATGAAGCCTGCGTCATGGAGAGCCCTTGGCAGTGTGATCGGGTCTTAGAAGTGGTTCCCGGAAGGCTTGACTTTACTTGCCCTTGACTGAAGTCAAGGGCAAGTAAAGTGTCATCTTCATCAAGGTCTGTCAAGGCGTCTTCAGATCTGCACGAAATATAGACGTAAATATCCATGTATATATATATATATATATATATATATATATATATATATATATATATATATGTGTGTGTGTGTGTGTGTGTGTGTGTGTGTGTGTGTGTGTGTGTGTGTGTGTATATATATATATATGTATATATATATATATATATATATATATATATATATATATATATATATATATATATATATATACACACACACACCAACAGACAGTGGTATCATATGTATTTGTTTTATACTCTTTATTTGGTGAGGGCAAATACCTGTAAACGTTAACAATGACAACAGTTTAAGAAGCGATTAACGCGCGAATTTATGTTTCCAATCGCGCTGTTCCTCCCGGCCACATAAATCTCCGTTCGCCTTCTCCCGTTTGTCACCCGAGTCCAGCTGAAGCCTCCCCGAAGCCTACCCCGCCCTTGTCTCGAGACAATAATTAAATCAATGGAAGGCGCATCCCTGAGGCCGATTGGCAGGTCCGTAGGCAAGAATAATAGAGCATGGCTTCACCTATTTATTTTTACTGACACTATCTGTAATGGATTGGCCGAACGTTAAGGCGGTCCAGCCCGCGTCGTAATGAGCTCTTGACAGCTAAATGCTAACTGAATCTCAAGCGAACGAGACTCCGAGCTGATGAATCTATTTGCGGGAAATTTGTGCTCGTCTTTATTCTGTTTTTTTTTTTTTTTTTTTTTTTTTTTCTTTTTTCTTTTCGTTTGGCTGAACGTATGGTATATGTTGTCTGGGATTGGTTTTGAGTCGCTGCGCGGTCCAGGATATTTGCGTTTAGTGTTTATTTTTTAGGATTGAGATCTACTATGAAATAGAAAATGGTATATTTATTTACTTCTACCGCTACTCAAATAAGTTGTATTATGAAATCTAATTAAGTTTTAGTACTAAAATCATACATACATGTTTGTATTTTGGTGGGTGAGCTTACAAATACTAAATTTCCTTTTTTCCTTTCCGTTTGCAGGAACGGATCAGTGAGCCAGTGGTTATCGGAGCTTCGAATGCTGTACGAGGCTGAGTGCATGAACACGTTGCAGTCAAAGTCGGTACCAGGCGAGTCCGGACGCCGCGGCCACTCGTTCCCTTCGACCCGCGACGCCGTTCGGGCTATCCAGCGTCGAGCGCACGCCGTGTCGACAGAGTTCGCGAGACTTTGCCAGTGAGTATTCTTCTGGGTGTATTGATTTGAGGTATTTCAGTTTCATACCTGTGACTGTGTCTGAAGATGCAGTTCTTCGAGACTTTTTTGTTCGGTTTTCTTTCAGTGTCAATGATTTTGTAATATATAATTTGCTTATTGAGTCCTGTGTGTGACTCTCTAAATTTCCAATTGTGGTGAGAATGCTTGTAGCCATATTTGCCTTTCCAACATGCCCATTATGGTAACTAACAGCCCTTCGATTTCCCTCTACAGACGCCTGGAGTGGCTGGAGCTGGACCAGGTGCCGGTGTTGGCCAAGTCCCTGGTGTGTCACATCAACACCTTCCTGAAGGACTACACCACGCAGTGGACGTCCGCCGAGCCAGACTTTCAGCCGCAGGTGAGGCCTCGCCTTTGCCACCTTCTCCCTGGATGGGTGACCCGCGTGTCAAACGTTCATTTTGCTGTTCCTGTCCTTTTGTTCACATTTTCATCTTATCGGTAGCCCTTTCGCTAAACGCATTTCTTTCTGGACGCCACAGTCGTCGCTGGGTCGGCAGAGTAAAGTCATCGAGCAGATTTGCCAGCGACTGACGGACGTGTGCAGCGACGACCACGCGCTGGAGGCGGACGAGCAAGACACGACCCGGCAGGTGGTGCAGGTGGTGACGGCTCTCGGCCACGCCTTCACCAAGCTGGTCGACCTCATGCTGAGCCGCGAGATCAAGGTGGGTGGAAAAAGAGCATTTGTCTTTAGCAGACTGTTGCACGTCGTAAAGAAATTTATGAAGATAAATGCCTGTATAATCTATTACCATTCCCGTAGACCCTTCGCCTTCATGACCTGTTCCCGTCCATCCTAGGTCGTGGTGGCGGCGCTGGAGGAGCCTCGCAGCGAGAAGGAAGTGAGCAGCGCGGTGTCTCACCTGACGGCGCTGGGAGTCGACGGAGGCCACATCTGCCGCCTCATCGCGCGTCTGGGCGGCGTCCGCGCCCTGCTCAGCCTTTGCCTCGAGCCAAGATTGCGGCAGGTGAGGGTGGCCAGCCTGAGGGCGCTCGCCACCGTCTGCTGCGTCGTGGAGGGCATCGTGGAGCTGGAGAAGGTGAGGATTCTATTTTTCCTTCTATCCATCTATCAAGTCAACCATGTGCCCACATATTCAAATATACATGCACACATACAGACATACGTACATATGTGTATCTATCAATAACACATTGCTTCCCTGCGTGATCCAGGCGGGGGGCGTGGAGGTGGTGGCGGAGGTGCTGTGCGACGAGGAGTGCCCGGAGGAGGAGCGGAGCGAGGCGGCGGGCGTGCTGGCGCAAGTCACGTCGCCCTGGGTGGAGGACAACCACCGCCTGGCGGGCCTCCACGACAACATGGACGCCATCGTCGCCGCTCTCACAGGTAGTCAAAGACATAAGGGATCCATGTGAATCTGCAGTGCATTTTTTTATAACATAACTATTATGTATTTCTGATAATGTCTGAAGTTTCGCCCAATTTCGAGTACGAGATGTGGGTGTGAAAATGTTCGTCATAGTGATCTATCGTAATTCTACGTCTCTAGTTCTCGTGCGCATACACGACTCAGTGCGTATGACTCGAAGAAACGAAAAGATCTCCAATTCAACCCCAATGCACCCAGGGCCTCGTAAACAAAACAACAAAGAGAAAATCAGGAAACCAAATCATTTTCCTGATTTTTCCCCTTCGTTGCTTTGTTTACAACCCGTTTAGCACGAATCCTTCCCCTTCCAGGCCTCGCTCGCAGCACGGAGACGCCCGAGACCTTCCTGCTCGCCTCCGCCGCCCTCGCGAACCTCACCTTCCTGGACAGTGACTTCGTGGATGCCATGGTCTCTGCCGGAACCGCCCGCGTCCTGCTGAGGGCGGCGCGCGGATGCCTCGCCCTCTCTATCTTCACCAAAGATCAGGTGCGAGGCTCGGTGGTTTGGCAACAAGTTTGTTTTGGAAGATTTTCTAGGCATAGCTGAAGGATGATTTGCTAGATTGCTAGACAAAATGGTTCTATTTTCGTTCCTTGAATTGCA
>BOPN01001386.1:20000-25000 GCA_017312705.2 Penaeus japonicus
TTACTATTATAATAATTATCATTTTAATGTTATTGATATGACTATTATCATTACTATTATCATTATCATTACTGTCACTATAATTATCTTTTTATTATCATTATTATTATCACTATAATTACTATCAAGATTATCTTTGTTATGATATTAATCAATATTGTTCTTGTCGCGTGTCATCAGGTATTACACCGTGATGTAATTATCCTATTCTCATACTATAAGAATCAGATTTATTTTGTCCTTGTCTCCCATAAGACGAGAATCATTTTCCTTTTTCTAACCTCACTCATATGAATATCGATTGTCTATTGCTCTTCCGCCTCATCTATAGCTTGATGTGGCATTCTGTATATGTATTCTATGTCCCTTTCCCTCTATCTATTTATCTTTGTATGTACCTATATATCTATCTATTTCATATCTCTTTCCCTCTGTCTGTCTATCTATTCATCTACCTATCTATCTATCTATTCTCTCTCTCTCTCTCTCTCTCTCTCTCTCTCTCTCTCTCTCTCTCTCTCTCTCTCTCTCTCTCTCTCTCTCTCTCTCTCTCTCTCTCTCTCTCTCTCTCTCCGACCCTCTCTCTCTCTTCTCTCTCTCATTCTCTCTCTCTCTCTCTCTCTCTCTCTCTCTCTCTCTCTCTCTCTCTCTCTCTCTCTCTCTCTCTCTCTCTCTCTCTCACTCACTCTTTCTCTCTCTCTCTCACTCTTTCTCTTTCTCTCTCTCACTCTCTCTCTCTCTTTCTCTCTCACTCTTTCTTTTTCTCTCTCTCACTCTCTCTCTCTCTCTATTCTCTCTCTCTCACTCTCTCTCTCTCTCTCTCTCTCTCTCTCTCTCTCTCTCTCTCTCTCTCTCTCTCTCTCTCTCTCTCTCTCTCTCTCTCTCTCTCTCTCTCTCTCTCTCTCTCTCTCTCTCTCTATCTATCTATCTTCATCCCTCTCTGTTCTTCTCTGTCTCCTTAAGCTTGAATATTACATAATTACTATTTTGGGCTTGCAAGAAGACGGTCTGTTTGCTACCTTGTTTGACTTCAGTATGAGGGCGTGGAGATGTTGTTTCCAAATATTTGTGCGTTTTTTTTCTTCTTCTTTTTCTTTTTCTTTTCTTTTTCTTTTTCTTTTTTTGCTTTGTTTTGTTTTTCCGTTTTATCCAGAATGACTTAGGATGATGATTAAAGTCTTATTCAAGGTTAAGTTCAAGTTCTTCAATGTTATTTCTGTCTTTATGTATTCACTTAATATGTTTTGATATGTTTTCATCCCTTTAGAATCTATGATAATGTGTTTACTGGAGATAGTTCGGAGAAATGGAGTCATCGTGTTAATTCTATTTTCTAGGAATTATGAAAAAATGGTGTTTATTTTTCTAATGGCGATGACCAAATGTCGCAGTGTTAATTAGAGGTCGATGTATCATTCTGGTTAGCCATTACCCCTTCATGTGCGGGAATGGATGAGTGTGGAAGCTATGCATCTTGTTTACTGAATTCCGTAAGGGTGTGCTTTTGAATTTCCCAATTTAAGGATTTCTAAACTCTAATGGGGATTAAGATGAACTTGTGTTTGTATGTTCTAATTCTCTTCTAATTCTCTTTTTGCTTGTTCGAATACTTTTCTTCATTCGATAACAGTAACTTTTAAAAGTTTGGGTTACTTTTTTTCTCTATCTTTATCAACTTTCCTTGCTAGTTTTTTTTTCTCCTTGCATGAATTACTCGTTTGTTATTTAAATGTAAACATCCTACATTACATTCCTCTTCGCGTTGGTGTGTAGGCTGACCAATTTGCAAGTTCGTAATGTGTGTGTATATCTTTTTTCGTATGAAGTGATTACTGGGTGGGTCGGCAGAAAGGTAATTAGGAAGGGAAGGCTGGTTTAAGACAAGGTTTGGAAGGTTCTCTGTGCTAATGGTGTAAAGGTAAAGCTGGCTGGACCGAGGTCATTGCTTGGCCGGACTCTTCCTTGAGTTATGGACTCGGGTAAAGGCGGGTTCGTTTTACAGGGAAGGAATAGCTAGTGCGTGTGAAAGGAGCCAGGGGAGAGGAGAGCTCCCTGTAGGATTTGTTGGGTTGATAATAAGCTTCCCAAACGCACGTACTCATCTGGGAATGAGTGTTTGTGTGTGTGTGTGTGTGTGTGTGTGTGTGTGTGTGTGTGTGTGTGTGTGTGTGTGTGTGTGTGAGCGTGTGTGTGTGTCTGTGTGTGTGTGTGTGTTACACTTAATGGAAATCAAGTTGTGAAAATGTAATTAAAGGATATTGAAAGAAATTCAACTTGCTTGATTTAAAACATCTGTATTCATTTATACACAGAATTATACAAAATATTGAAAATCTACAAATATACATAAAAGATTTTTTGGTACAAATGAGTGACTAGCGAGGCAGAGCCCAGGTATGAGCAATGTCTGATTAGGGTTAGACAACCATTCATAAACATACCAAAATGACACTTAATGCCATAACCAAAGTCATATTCGACACATAGGCTATTTGATTATTTAAAAATAATACCAATAGAATTTTTAAAAAGAAGAATAATTCAACAATATATATCTATAAATGTGAGTTATACCTTTTTTTGTTTTGTTTACATCTAAATTCGTATAACTGTTGAAAGGAGAAAGAAGAGGAAGATTATGAAACTATGTTCTCACTCAAACAAAATTTGGTTCTTTCGCAAACAACTGTCAATCAAACGAACGACTTTCACTCACTCACTCACGAGGAAACAAACGAAAGTTGTGTAAGATATAAAAGGCATCTTCTGGTGAATCTATATGTCCTTTCCATCTCGGATGCTTTTTGTTATACATGTCTATAATATGTTATTTTTTTCTATATTGTTTGTATTTCTCCTTTTCACTTTTTTTTTTCTTTCGTCTTTTTTTTTCATACTCGCTCTTGTATCTTTTTTCTTTCGTTATTTTCCCAACTATCGGGATACGAAGTTGAAAAAGACAAGAGCGAACATTCTTTAAAGAAAATTCTTTCAATTTTCTAGACGCAACTCTCCTAGCGTCAGAAGAGAAAACAACCTTTCAGATAATTCCTTCAGCTCTCCGTTTTCTTCTGTTTCTCCTTCTTCCTTCGACCGTCCTTCCGCCATCCATCCAAGGACGCAACTCCTTTCAGAAAAATCCTTCAACTTCCCAGTTTCTTCTGCTTTCTTCTACCATCCTTCTGCCGTTTCCGCCTTCCCTGGACGCAAAACCCCTTTCAGAAAATTCCTTCCGGATTCCTATCCTTTTCTCATCTCCTTCTTCCTCCTTCTACCGCTTCGTCCTCCTCCCTTACACGTAGCTCTCCTGTCGCGAGGAGTAGATGAGGAAGGAGTCAAGGAGACGCGGCTCCACCAGCTCGGCGGCGTCCATGTCGCGCAGCTCGTCTGATCCCAAGGAAGACGCCATCTTCCTCAACGCGGCCTGCGGGCGGACCGAGAGGGGGCTTGGTTAGAACAAGAGAGAGAAACGATCGTCACTTACTAAGTCATTCGTTGTGAAAATGCGTGTGTGTGTGTGTGTGTTGTGTACATGTACACATATGCACACACTAACACACACACACACACACACACACACACACACACACACACACACACACACACACATATATATATGTGTGTGTGTATGTGTGTGTGTGTTTGTGTAAGTGTGTGTGTGGTGTGTGTATGAGATTTTAAGTACTCAATGCAGGAGAATGAGTATAGAACAAGAGGCGTCGCCACACGCCCTCGCCCATAACGCCCAGGCCGAGAACTCACCAGACATGCCACCAGCACCGCGTCACTCTGGTTCCTCTCGCCCTCGTCCTTGCACAGCTGCACGAGGCGCTCGGCGCCCCCCTGCTGCGCCACCTTCCGCGCCACGTCGCCATCTCCACACAGCCTGGGAGGAAGGAGGAGGAAAGCCCTTTAGACAAGGAAGGAAGGATCATAGGCTTATTTTTTGCTTATTTGTTTCATTTCACTTTCTCCCTCTTTCGCTCTCTCTCTCTCTCTCTCTTTCTCTCTCTCTCTCTCTCTCTCTCTCTCTCTCTCTCTCTCTCTCTCTCTCTCTCTCTCTCTCTCTCTCTCTCTCTCTCTCTCTCTCTCTCTCTGTCATTCCCACCCTCATTCTCATCTTCATTCTCACCCTCATTCTCAACTTCATTTTCACACTCACTCTCACTCTCAGGTTTCTTTCCTTCACACCGGTCAACATAAACACACACACGAAGAAGCTAAGGATTATACTTTACCTAGACAGAGCGATGGCGGACTTCTGCTGGACGCGCTCTGCCGTGGCGACCTCCGGCAGGCGGTGCGAGGGGGCGGGGCGAGTGTTGAGGAGGGAGAGCAGGACGGACACGCCCCCCGCGGCCACCACCTCCTCGGCCGCCCCGCGAGACCCCGCCAGGTTGGCAAGCACCGTCGCGATCTGAGGGCGTGGGAGAGAGACTATTAAAGCGCGCGATTCATACAGATCATATTTTGATTTATTTGTAGAAGCAGCCATGTATCAAGAGACAATGGCTTGCTGAATCATTTTATCAAATATATTGTAAGTCCATCTCTATACGCAATTTATCTCCCGATCGTCCCTATATGAGAGGCCAAAATGAATGATCGCAAGAATATTCATGATCTGTAAACAAAGGATGATAAGTGAGCCTTGTGTCCCGGATGAAGAATGAATGTTGAAGAAGAAAAAAAAAGACCACAAAAAAAAAAAAAAAAAAAAAAAACATCCACAGTAAACACGCTTCCGCCACTCACTTGGTCTTTGGTGAAGATGGAGATGGAAGGGTTGCCGCGGGCGGCCCTGAGCAGCACACGGGCGGTGCCGGCCCTTCTCATGGCACCCACGCAGCCTCCGTCCAGGAAGGTAAGGTTCGCGAGGGCGGCCGACGCGAGCAGGAAGATTTCCGCCGACCGCGTCTGCTCAGCAAGGCCTATCGAAAGAAAGACAGATCGGTTATCTTATTTATTCTAAATATTAGATAAACAAACATAAAACTAGA
>BOPN01001386.1:35000-37500 GCA_017312705.2 Penaeus japonicus
CTTATGGGTGTCTAGATCAATAATACTGTGTAAATAATGGGCGTTCTACATCCAGAATGTAAATGGGACGGTGTTGATGATCTGAACTTTATCTCACAGATTCACATGCAAATGAGTGAGGGTTTGTGTGTCTTGTCGTGCGTAAGTCACACTCTCATGATTGTTCAGTGATGTAGACTTTAGAATGAAGAATTTAGCCCAAAAGGTGTAACGATTTGGAGACTTTCTCTCTCTCTCTCTCTCTCTCTCTCTCTCTCTCTTTCTCTCTCTCTCTCTCTCTCTCTCTCTCTCTCTCTCTCTCTCTCTCTCTCTCTCTCTCTCTCTCTCTCTCTCTCTCTCTCTCTCTCTCTCTCTCTCTCTCTCTCTCTCTCTCTCTCTCTCTCTCTCTGTGTGTGTGTGTGTGTGTGTGTGTGTTTGTGTGTGTATGTACGTAGTAAATGTAAACAAGAAGAGAATTAAAGTAACAAAGACACAAGAGAAATGAAGGAAGAAAATATTATAACAAGAAATAGACAAAAACAAAACAAAACCGAGCAATTTCAGGATAAAAAATAAAAAAGAAGACGAAAAACGAAGAAATACAAAAGGGAAATGAGAAAGAAGCATATACATAAGCTTAAAAATAAGAACTAAAACAGGAAAAAAGGATAATGCAAAGGCCACGAGCAGCAAGGAAGTGCAGCATTATCGAGCGAGCATCACCCCAGCGCCCCCCGTGCGGCCGCCCAGTCATTGAGACGTGGTTGATGATGAAATATGAAACAATTTCCCCGAACATCTATCATGAAATTGATGAGAATCATGATGTTTAGAATTCACATCCAAACAACAACAAGGAACTTTGTCAAGAGTTAATTCGAAGATATTAGCCATCTGATTATACATTATTAGGATCAAGTCTGGATGGTTCTATAAAATACGACTGGCACTTTGATAATGATTATGTTTACGTCGGATAATGATTGAGATTGAAAAAAAAGATCGTGGATTGAATAAACAACAATTGTCAACTCGGTGCAATCATAGACTCCGACTCAGCGTTCAGTTCAGTCGACAAAAGAATCGTTTACTTTTGTTTGTTTGGGTAATAAGATGCCCGTGAAATCTCGTTCGACATATCCGTGTCAAAAAAAAAGGGTTAAACAAAGAGAGAAAATATCGTACCCTGATATATATATCAACATTCGACATCCTTAAGGTCGCTGTTGATGTGTCTTACTTCGAGATTTTGATCCTTGGGGGATTGAAGATGACAACTCGAGTAAGGGATATATCAAAGGGTTGTGTGAAAATCTTTCTATTTATATTTTTTTCTTCTTGTTTTCTTCACTTCGTTCGAGTTCTATTCTATGTACTTATCTTAAGTTATTTCTGTATCTTTAACTCATCCTGTATTATCCTACCATACTGAAGTCTTCCTTTATTTAACTCCTATACGCAACTCCCTCCCATGTTTAACTCCTCCTAGAAGTTAACTAGTCCTATTCTTAACTCATCCCATATTTAACTGCCTCCTATATTGAACCATATCTGATTAAAGTTCTTGAATCTGTCTTTCAAGGTTTTCTGTCTACATTACCCATTCCTGTTAGCTATCGCTGCTTTCACATTTTTACCTTCTTTTTTTTGGGGAAATTCTTTGAAAAAAGGAATATTATTTCGGATTCCCATGCATGAAATTCCTTCTGATGAAAAAAAAGAAAAAAAAAAAAAAAAAATCGACGTGACATTTAAATGTGGAGAATGTAGATTATTCGAAAAGGACTGAGGAATGTGGCAGGAGGATAGTTAAAACGATTTTGATTATACTTTGCCGTGTCTATTAATCTATCTAGCTGCCGTACACACACACACTCTCTCTCTTTCTCTCTCTCTTGCTCTTCGCTTATTTGATATATAATCAACAGATACTAATTAGGAGAGAGAGAGTGAGGGAGAGAGAGAGAAAGAGAGAGAGAGAGATAGATAAAGAGAGTGAGATAGAGAAAGAGAAAGAAAGAAAGAGAGCGAGAGAGAGAGAGAGAGAGAGAGAGAGAGCGACAGACAGACAAAAGCAAAAATAGAGATAGATAAAACACACACACAAAATGAACAAAAAGACAGAGGCAAAATAAAAACAAAGATCCCAAAGATTCTACCTACCTCTATAATTTTCTCCAATTAATCAACAAAAAGAAGAATAAAAACAACAAATCAAGCATCAAACACCGTAACATCAACTGCATAATATTCATTTAAATTCACAAAGGGAGTAACTTATTCGCGCTCACATAATGCACGGACAAGCAACCTCACCTCATGTCACAAAGGTCATACTGTGTCATGACGAAACTGTCATGCTATCAACGTAATGATAACTCTGGCTGTGATATTGACGTAATGCTGCAATAATGATAAAGGGATACATGTCATCTGTTGATATCAGTGTCATCTTCAGTTATTTGCATGATGCTGTGACCTTTTATCAGCTCTATCTTTGATATGCGTTTGATATCATGAA
>BOPN01001386.1:40000-42500 GCA_017312705.2 Penaeus japonicus
ATCGAAGAAAAACATATTTTTGATAGGGCAGGGCCGGTATATATCATCACAATCAATTGTATCTTTTGGTAAACTGAAAAAGAGAAGTTGGAATACAAAAAGAAAGAAAGAAAGAAAAAACAACAAATAATAAAATAAAGCTCACCATCATGTATCTTTTTTTTTTCTTTTCTTTTTGTAAATGAATATATATATAAAGTTCAAGTTTATACTTAATAGGGGAAAAATATAATTGAAAAACAAAATGATTTAATAAACGGAGAGATAAATAAATAACAATACTAGAAGACAAAATCAAACAAAATACACAATACAAAAGAGGATAACACGGAAATATCAACATGTGATTCCAAGGTGGCTGTATCAGGCAGCCCTCTTCTGGTGGTCTTTGAAGTCACCAGCTCAAACACACCCAAAGGTTACCAGGAACAGGAGCTGGAGCACACACGCACACAGACGCACATGATGACAATGCCTCGCCCAATTTATTTTTTTTCTCGCTAGTTTATTTACTTCGCTATGTTTAGTTTTTTTGTTTTTCTTTTTATTCTTTCTCTTTTTCTGTCTCTGTTTCTCTCTCTCTCTCTCATATTCTCTCTCTCTCTCACTCGTTCTCTCTCTCTCTCTTGGGGGTGAGGATTGCTTATGTTATCTCACCCTATTGAGATGTAAGTAACTACTTGCCTCAAGAAACTTGTTAAAGTCAATGTCTACATCTCTCTCTATATATTTCTTTCTCACTCTACACACACACACACACACACACACACACACACACACACACACACACACATAACCCAACACAACCTGGTATGATGTACAAACAATTATATTTACAGAAGCAAAGAGCTAATATTCACTTGCTGAGGACGAATGCCACAACACACTACAAAAAAAACAAACAAAAAACAAACAGAAACAAAACAAAAAAACAAAAAAATATATATAATTTTGTAATGCAAGCCACGCAACTGACGTTTCAAAATTATTCATAGTAAGATCTTTGTGATTTTATTTTTTTTCTCATGAACTTTATAAAGTTGATGCACCTAAAACGCGATGCAAAATAAGAGATAAAATGTGCAATGGTTCGGACAAATTCATTTCTCTTGAATTTTGTTTTCTCTTTGATGCTGAAGATTTCATTTTTGCATTAACATATATATATGCATGTGTGTGTATACACACACACACACAAATATTTGTAATATATATATACATACATGCATACACACACACACACACAGACACACATACACACACACACACACACACACACACACACACACACACACACACACACACACATATATATATATATATATATATATATATATATATATATATATGTATCTATATGTGTGTGTGAGTGTGTGTGTGTATGTGTGTGGGTGTGCGCGCGCGCATAAGCACGTATAAAGATATATAAAATCATATCTTAAGATATAGATAAGCAAGTATAGATGGCGAAGCCGTGTCCGTGCACGGCGGTTCTCACACGGACGATGACGAGTTTTTGTAAAATCTTCTCATTAATTATGTGGCCACGTTAGTGACGTCTCGAGTCCCCGCATCCGACACAAGGCCATGCCTGCCATCGCTGATTCTATCTCTGTTTAATCTCTTATCTCGGAATCTGTGGTTGGGGTCCATATTACGTTGTATGCAATCACACTTGTTGATATTAGAGTGCGTAGTCTATATGATGATACTATTGTTACTCTGATCAAACACATCGGGAAAACAAGGCGTGCAAATAGTTTCGGTTTGTCATATCTCCTAACTGGTTATATTACAATTAAAATGAGATTATATCGTTATCATGATCTATATCTTTTACTCGTATTGAAGATTTTGATGAAGAAAACAACGAATCAATCTCTATCAGGGATAACTCTCATTTTGCCTTTAAACTTATTACACATCACGGTATGGAGATAGGAACAGCAAAGAATACATTTATGAGTTTGTGTAAGTGCGTGGTAGAAAGGTTCTTGTTTACGAAATCTTACGAAATGTGGTACACGACAAGAGAGTGGTCTTTGCAGCGGCAGCCGGGCTTGGTATGGCTTCGAAGGGGAAGGAGGAGGAGAAAACTAGGTGTAAGAAAGGAAAGGAAGAGAAGAGGAAGAGGATAGGGAAGGGAGAGGAGGGGGAAGGGGTGAAGGAAAGGGAAGGAGGAAGGGGAAAGGAGCAGGATATGACCTTAACACAGACACGTGGCAAGTCTAACCTTTGACTCCTTACTGTGATTTTTTTTTTTTTTTTTTTTTTTTTTTTTTTTTTTTTTTTTTTTTTTTTTTTTTTTTTTTTTTTTTTTTTTTTTTTTTTTTTTTACTCCATCTCTCTATCTAGCTATTTATCTTTTCCTCCTTCACACTTTACTTCACTATCCATTGTAATTATGACTACCTACAGAAGCCGGGTGATGACAGCAAAATTTGATGTAGTGGATTATTCCCACCTCTTTAGATTAAAAAAAAAAAGAAAAAAAAGATAT
>BOPN01001386.1:75000-77500 GCA_017312705.2 Penaeus japonicus
CATCCAAGTGTCTATTACCCTCGGCATGCTCTTGAAGCACCGAAAACCAGGGCATAAGGCTGCCCGCACACGAGCAACTTTTTATTGTGAGTTGTCACCACAAAAAACTGTCGCAATTAAAAAATTGTCGCAACGAAAAGTTGTCGGCAAGGTACATCCGCACACGAGCCACGCGATGGCGACAACTATCATGGATGCCGTGGAGGTAGTAGTAACCTGTGCACTCCTGCTCAGGAGGAGACGAAAAAAGAAGCCAAGAAATCACTGGGTACACCCCATAGTCAGTCAGCGATTACTACGTGGAGCATTCCACACATTGTTTGAGGACCTAAAAGGGCACCCTGATAATTTTTTTAATTACTTTAGGATGTCACAGGAAACCTTTGGTCATCTAATCACATTAACTGGGCCCCTTATAGCACACCAGGACACCAACATGAGGAAGTGTGTGCCAGTAGAGGAAAGGCTGGCTGTAACATTAAGTTAAGGATAAATAAGGAAAATGTTTATTCGTATTACATGTAATTTATTGACATAATTAATGATTCTTCTTGAAATAGCACTACAGGGAAATGAAGAAAATATGTTCCATTTTCAGAAAAGAAAAATACATCACTATTTCTACACTACACATCGCTGTAGATATGATTGAATTGCTTTCAGATGTAACCAATACTTTGTGAATAAAAGAAAATGTATTTCCTTATATATTGAGCATAATAAAAAAAAACACTTCAACACTTCAACAAAATCAATGAAAGATTCAACAATAGAAATCTGGAAAAAAAACTTTTAATTCTTTTTATATTTAGATAAACTAATGATATTAGTTATCAGTGAACACCAGAATAAATTGGAATACATGAACAAGAAAATACATAATATTTAATCCATTACACACTGAGCACTAATCATGTGTGAAAATTATAATGGTCTTATTATGACAGCAGGCTGGGTGGTGGCGACAACGGAAAGTTGCTCGTGTGCGGGCTCACATTTAAAATAACGTTTTCTATCGCCGGCCACAGTTGCCAACAATAGTTGTGTTGTCCGAGAAATTGACCCGAGCGCAACTCCCTCTCAATTTTTTGTTGTCGCCTCAGGAAAAGTTGTCCATGTGCGGGCTACCATAGCGATGTGTGTGTTCTATATTTGACAATTTTCTGGTTGTGACAACTCACAATAAAAAGTTGCTCGTGTGCGGGCAGCCTAAGTATAAGAGGAGATTTTTTCTCGGGTGAACTTTGCACTACATATTAGCACAGATTTACACAGGGTGGAACGGAATTATATTTCTTGTATATTAATATAGAAAACAACTGTTGGGACAGGTTGAAATTACCATACTAAAATGCAAAAGAAAGAGCCCGATAAAAAAAATCCTTATTCTTATAACTGTGAAGGTTATTTGGACAAGACGTTTGTGTTAGTCGCTGAAGGATTGCCTTGAAAGGATGTGAAGAATAAAGGATATACAAATGTAACTACTAAAAATGCGAACACACCTATTTCTAGTTTTTTTAGATATTTTTTTGCCTAGCTCTTGAATATACATATTTATCTGCCTATCTCTTTCGATATATCTATTTACATCTATATGTGTGTGTGTGTGCGCTTGTGTGTGTGTGTGTGTGTGTGTGTGTGTGTGTGTGTGTGTGTGTGTGTGCGTGTGTGTGCGTCTATGCGTATGCGTTTCTGCGCCTCTGTGTATGTATGCATGTGTGTGTGTGTGTGTGTGTGTGTGTGTGTGTGTGTGAGTATGTGCCTCTCCTCCTCCTTTAGATCCAATGATGGTTCACCAACCTTAGAATTTGGATAATGACCAAACGAACATTTCCTCTTACCACTTATCTATAAAAGTGCCACACAGCCATCGAACAAGACAACGATCTACATTATCGACACATTGCTAAATTACTATGAAATAGATAGATAGGTCAACCATGCGTATTCAAAGCATGGTAACAATAAGTCAGTAAGTTTAACTCCAGGTGGAGTTTGAATTTGTCGTTTCACTTATTTTATGTATAACTACTTTTTCCTCTTTCGAGCTCATTTACCATTTATAAATTTTGATGAATAAGCGGCGTGCTCATTTGGATCAAAGAATATTCCGAAAGTCATAATGTTCAATTAAAGGTTTAAATCACATCAACGCCCAGTTAATGAACCTTCAGTAATGCAGCATAATGCACTTGAAAAATAATGTGTTATGTGTATATTTGCATCACACTCCCATTGATTTCTATAAGATTTAGCTATATGGGCATCAATCGTTATAGTTAGATATGTCAATTTAATACAAACACACACACACGCATACACATACACACACACTCACACACACACAAACAGCAACAACAATTGCACAACAATTTTGCAACCGTCGCCACCGGAATCTTATATATATATTCTTTAGTAAAATTGTCGGTTATGAAAATTAGAGCTGGAAATTGGTCTATCATTATACAAAAAAAGGTAACACTAATGAAGTATATTG
>BOPN01001386.1:90000-92500 GCA_017312705.2 Penaeus japonicus
TCCCTCTCCCTCGTTTTCTCTCATATTTTCTTTCATTAATAATCTTTGCTTCCTATTTTCCGTCTTTCGTTTTTTTTTCTCTTTTTTTTCTTAACTGCTTTTCGTTTTTCTCTTCTCTCTTCTATTTGATTTGTATCCTTAAATTGAAGAGTAATCTCTTCATTTTTTCTGGTTTGTTAATAAGCATTCATTGATATCTGACGGTGAAGCAAGAGCGCACATATCAGAATATATATATATATATATATATATATATATATATATATATATATATATGTATATATATATATATATATATATATATATATATATATATATATATATATATATATATATATATATATACGTGTGTATATACATATGTCTGTATGTGTGTGTGCGAGTATGTATATATATATATATATATATATATATATATATATATATATATATATATATATATATATACACATATATATATATACATATATATATACATATATATTTATATGTACATATATATATGTATATATTTACATATGATTATATATATATATGCACACACACACACACACACACACACACACCCAAAGTACGCGCACTCTGTGAATCGTCCCGGGAGCAGCGGATCGCCCTGCCTTCGGACATCCTCACTCGGCTATGAATATGCAAAGGCGAGCGCAGGCGGCTTACCGACACACGAAATTCTTGTCGACGAGAGAATGCGTGAGAAAATGTGTGCGTGTCTGCGTGCGAAGGGAAGATAAAGAGTATTTGTGTAGGGCGGCCTCTTATTGTGCGTTCCTTACTTTCTCATTTGTTTGTGATAAAATGAAGCGTGAGGAAGGAAAGCTGATGAGAGGAGAGAGGTAGCTAAATGGGCTATCGGTATTCAGACTTTGCAAAACCGTCTCGTGTGATGTTTTATCTTTATGTCGTTGTTTTTTTCCTCCTAACGAGATGTATCTTGATTTTAGGAAGACTCGTACTGGGGGGATGGAAATAGTCATGAAAAGGTTCGTTATTCAAAACTTTATTTTAAAGTTTATTTTTCGTTGCGTAGACTGAGAAGAATCCAGAACGTAGACTCATTCACCTACATAGAGACAGAAAACAACATGAACAAACAACAGACAACAACACGTACAGTCTATTCAGCGGCTTTAGTACATAACAACCTCGTTTCGCCAGCTGCACTACCACAATAACAAGGGAAAGTGTGAATGTGTTTAGCGGTGTTGAAAGGAACAGAGAAGAGGGAGAGGTAAGGAACCGACTTCGTGTGTGGTGGAAGGGGATGCTCAATAACCATAGATCAACCCCATACTGCAACAGACGCACACTTCGTTGCAGAGCCATGTACACCGTCTTGGAGGGCGGTCGCTTCGTCTTCATGTCAGCCAGGAACGTTAGGAACACCTCCCCAATGCTGATGTTCATGAGATTCGGCACTGGGTTGTATAACCGATCATTATTTCTGAATGTTTTTTTTTTATTCAATTATCTTAACCAAGGAGGTACGGCTTCTTAACACTGATTCTCTCAAGTTTTTTTTTTAACCAATAACTTAGAGTATCACCTAAGTCGTTTGAAAATAATCAATTAACAGTCAAGTTTTATGGATTCCTAATACGATTTTCTTTCGAGTTTGACCTCCAGATATGCCACTTGGCCTTGTACTAATGCATAAAGATAATCATCAGCTACCACATAGGAGAGCCAGAGTGAAAAACAAGGTCATTTCAGGTCACTAACTTCGCTTCTACAGTGCTTACATAAACCACCAATATCTCCAGGCTGAAGCGACCGGGTGAATGGGTGGGAGAGGAGGGAGACCTTTGCATGTAAGTGGTTGTAAGTAGCCAATAATAAGACACCAGGGGGCATGACCTGGCCGGGGAAAAGAGAAGGGGGAAATTCTGGGGAACTAAGAGAGAGGAGGGGGGGGGGGTAGGAGGGAGGGAGGGAGGGGGGGAAGAGATGATGAATACAGACGAGAGGCTCATCATCAGATATTACGAATGAAGGGTAGATATAACATGAGAAAATGAGAAATTAACCGAAAAAAAAGTGAAAGAAAAGAATAAAAGATTAATATCCTGATTAAGATGAAGATTAAGATTAAGAGACATGTCACGACTGTCATTAACACGTGAGGCACAGCATCGCCATTCATAAGGCCAACCGTCACGCCAAATAATAAGTCAGACACAGTACAACCAAATCTATCATAAACACGTCACTAAAATGACCAAAATTGACAACCACAGAAGCTACAAAATAATCAATAAGCACTTTTACTAACCACAGCTCCTATCAACAAACATGAGAGATAATGAGACTCTAATATTCTGACAAATAACTGGTCATTACGAGCCACCTTTCACCGGCGTGAAGAATGGAAAGGTTAAGTACGGAGGTTGTGGGTCAGGGAGAGAGGCCCGTGCTTTACGTCGCTGCCTCGACCGAGGTGCCGTCCCCGCCTCGGATGGGTGCGCTGTAGATGCCGTGGACTGTGAGT